>JAIFRP010000010.1:1385216-1400636 GCA_032403825.1 Odynerus spinipes | reverse complement strand
CTTTCACGTACGACATACAAACACACGCGGGCATGTATCGCAGCTACGCTAAACGCGAAACGATAATTACACATCATCGTATATATCTACGTGACTCGATATCCACGATGGCTTTTGCATATAATAATCTAGCGTAGCTCTACATGGACATACGATTAAATCTGGGCTTTAATAACGTTTCACTGTAGGCTTACGTAATTGCGGGCTAATGATCTCCGTACGTCCGATCGTAAAGACTAAGAAGCTTCCTCGTCTATAAATATCAGGCTTAAGTCTACCTCGTTCATGTACCTGCATCTATAATACACGATGCGAATAGTTCTTTCTCCCTCTATTTGTCTATTTTATCTAATCCTCTGCACGCAAGCTAACACCGCCTAAAAAAATTATTTACGAGCTTTCACGCGAATAAGATACGCGTACTACATGCATCGCGTGAATTCGAAACGCTTCTGTGTCCTTGCTCGTGTCCATGATTAATGCTTTCCTACCCTCCCGCTTTTTTTAAAGATATCGTAAAAGATGGATGATTGAATCGTTGGAACGATTCATTCGAACTGATTGATCGGTGCTTAGGGTGGTATAAGACCCGTTCGTTCCTAATTTGATTAACAAATATCCTACTTTCGTTAGACAAAATGTTGAATATTGAGACTTACCGTCTAGATTCAGCAACGCGATGAATTCCGAACGTTCTCAGGGGAGTACTACACAATTACAAAATATCTTGCTAAAGGTTACAACTTTCAAATGTCAAGGCTTTCGCGCGCGCTAGAAAAGATGAAACTCTCCCTCTCGATCGGTGAAAAATTTCGACGTTACTCGACAAGGTGAGATAGTCGACGATCGAGCGTGCTCTTTGACGCCTTACTTTTTCTCTCCTCCTCCCCCACTTCTACAATATCGTAAATCGCTAATATTTCTCTCTTCGTTCGAACGATCATAAAAAAGGCACGAGTGGCGATACAAGCCGGTTCGAGGCTGGTTCTTGTAAAGATTTAAAGGTTACGGGAAGGCAGACTCGATGGTATTCCCTCTTGAAAAATAACTCGGGGGGATCACGAATCGGTGGCATCACAAAGAACGCAGCTGTTTCGATCGAGTCAGCTGACGTCGCGAAGAGGAACCATCCAAGTACCTTCGGACTTCGCGTCAATTTACTTTGTTCGAGCGTGAACCACGCATTAAGGGGCCAAGGTCGTGCGAGCGCGTACGTACACAATTAACGCCTACGGTGATTAAAACCGGTGATTATTCGAAGCGTTCACAAATCGCGCGCTCGAACTTCCTCTACGAAGGTTAATGTCGCAACCGATTTAGAGAGCAACGTCTTTCGGAAAATCGTACCGGCGCGAGTCGTCACGCTTCTTTTCACGAAACTTCACGGTAAATTTTCATCCTCGAACACGTTTCGAGTCGACGCATCGCAGTCTATATTTCAAAGAGGCGCGACTCTCGAAAGGGAGACGTCGTGTCTGGCGATGCACCGAACGACTCACGTCATTCCGACATTTAATATCAACTAACGAGGAGGAAGAAGAAGACGACGGAGGAAACGTTTTCCCAACGGTGAAAACGCCTATTCGCACGCATCAGCTGCTTGTCTTCTTCTTCTTCTTCTTGTAAAAACGATTTTCCACAAAAGAATTTATACACGCGCCTCGTGCATGTCTATTACGAGTCCAATAACGTTCCACGTCGAATACATCGGTTTCGGGCGGGAATCGTGTATTAGACAATTCCAGAAGTAACGGGAACAACAAATGTGATCTCGCGAACCGAGGACGTCCGTCCGAGAGGAGGAAATCCGGATCAGATAAACGCGCGGACTTGTAACACGATACACAATTCGTACCAACAGGGAAACGCAATTTGTTGTCTCCGATAAGTACGTACGCAGGTTGAGTTAATGATTTGTGATAAATAAAGAAACGTTTGAGGTCAAAAAATCGCGCTTATAAATGTAATCCGTTATTCAACACTCGTTACATTAAACGCATATTATGATAGGAAATATTGAAGAAAAGCAGAGAAATTGTTACCTTATATATTGAATATATCCATGTCTGGCGTCCTCCAGAAGGAACCCCGGGTTCCGCATCTCGATATTCTCGAAGACCATGAGAAGTCCGAGACGCCTCACGGACACGGGTCACTGATTCCACTCAATTCCCCTTATTCACTCGATAGCACAACACGCGTCAATTTAATGTCCTTCGAACGCCGGTTACCGGTTATGCGTTGTCGTTCCGTCTCCTCGCGAAGGATCGATATTTTGACGATATTAACCAACATTTTCGTGATATCTCAACTTTTCTTCGCAACTTCTTGTCGAAACATCGTGAAACACGAGATCACGATGAGTATACAGCAGACGCTTCGAAAGAGAAGACGACTCTCTGTACGTTTATAGGAAACGACCACGAGGAAGAAGAAAAGGAAACGGCGCGTTGATTCTCACTCGCGCGAGATAGAACGAATTAACGACCCTCACGGCTCGGCGTACGCGCGACGACTGACGCTACAAAGCCGAGCACGCCGTGCTGACACGGTAGTGTGGTGGTGGCGGCTGCGGCGGCAGCTCGAGTTATCCCCACCACCGCGCCGGCGCAGCAGCCGACGCGCGCGCACCTAACCTCGACCGAACTCTCGAAACGAGGACCTAACCTTTCCTTCGAAAGCCGCTCTCTCGTGTCTCTTTTGCCCCGAAACGCGACTTCGCTCGAGCGATGAAAACGCTTTACTCGTATAGAGAAGTAGAAAGAGACGGAGAGCGAGAGAGGAGGGAGCAAGTGAAGATACTGCCTGCGCACCGGCACCATAACACATTTTCCTCGACTACCGATGTTTACCAACAACATTACTCGCGCGTACGCGGGAGCGATTCGAATCGGACGCGCGGCAAAATTATTTCCTGCGATGAGAATAGCGATTTTATCGCTATAGGAGCTGTATTTAAAAGTTGTAATTTGCTCGAAGATAAACGCGGTGTAAAGTTTGATGCATTTTACGGATGCGATTGGCTGGATATTATTTAATTAAGTTTTATTATTCCATTGCGAATATTGATGGAAATTATCATGAGTATTTCGATTATGGAGTTATAACGATTATAATGCGATGGTAAACACATTGGCAGTGCTCTTGCGATCTTTAAAATACCTAAGTAACGTCGATACGAATCACCTATCGAAGAAATTACATAAGTAAACATTTGTGAATGGAATTTACATAAGCGACAGATCCACAAATCTGTTATATGGGCAACATGAAAGGGTCACGAAAATGAAATACTCTCATTTGTTTCTAGGAACGAGGAGGACAAGACGTAGTACGCGTGACGGCAAGAAAAGCAAGCGTTTACATTATTCAGCAAACGGGAAAAGATCGTGGCGCAAGAAATCGAGAAACGGCGAACTACGAGACGGTAACGGAAACAAAGGGAGGCCTTGAAGATTTTCCGTCATGCGTTTCACCCTCTCAAGGAGCCATCAACCTCGAGAGATTTCAGATTATAACGCATACTATTTCACGTTCATACTTATTCATAAGCGCGCAAAAGCTTTGCTCATAGGGCGAAGGCGTGAAAGTCACTCCACCATCTTCACCTCGCTCACTCTTCTCTCTTTCTCTCCCTTATACTACCTTCGGGAACTGCTCTAGCCACCAACTTTTTCGCTCTTACACGCTGCTGAAGCCAGACGGCCGTATACCAAAAATTGTTAACAGCTGCTGAACGGAGACAAAGGGTGACTCGTCTAGCCCTCAACTCGACCGTGATCCACTCTCTTTCTCTCTCATCCAGGCGGCATCATCCGCTCTACAGTACACCACCCTTCTTTTCCCGTCAGCGCGACGAGAAAAAGGGAAAGTCGAAAGCAAGTGCTCGCGTGGGCGTGAGTTCGCGCTAGAATCGCTGCTCTTCTTTCGTTTCGAGAATCATTGAGCTCGAGTACCATTGTTACTCGTTGGCCGTCTATTTTTGTAGAAGATTTTGTCTACAATTTTACAGATCAAAATTACTTAAACGTAAATTCAGTGGACGACCATTAGACATGAAATGATTTCCTTTGTAAGACAGAACAGAATAGCGTTGTCCGTACTAGACATCGTTAGATTCCGCGATAATCGATACCGATTGTCAAGGATCGCGGTATCCGTTGCACGGCGATCTGTATAATCTGTAGTTTGTTATGATGTGGTAAAGGACACCTGGATAGAAGGCTGCGGTTTCTGCGTTTCAAAATAATGACTCACCGGTTATCTATTTATCTTTCTTTTTCCGTCTCTCTTTAGTGTGAATATTTAACAAAATTAGAATATTTTTCATTACGAGAAGTCTGAATTCCGACTTTTAACACAAACTATAATAATAACGAATGACGCGGTAATTAAAGCCGGAGCATTGTGGAACGAGTCACGTTTTTACGAAGATCCCTGCCATAACGAGAAGAAAAAGAACGAGTAATAGAGCCCGTTAAACACCAGCTAAGCAAGAACAAGCAATTATTGTTCCTCAGTTCGGTCGTGTCGCACAAAGTGCTCGAACAGGCCATGCTCGCTTCTTTCACAAACAATACGTCCATTCCGAAAGCGGATCCTCGACACACCGAACATTGTTCGACGATCATAACGGTGCCACACGTTTCTCAATTAGAACTTCATTTACGATTGTACCGAGCGTGCAAATCGAAGGCCATTCATAAAGATGTTCGACCGATCGAGTGATCGAGAATAAAAAATTATTTTACGGTTCGATAAAAAGGATTTCCCGCACCTATAGATCCATAGGAAACGCAAACGAACTTTCTTAGATATCTCGTCATAAGATTAGAGTTTATCTTATATTCGGGAAAAAAGTTCAATTATCAAGAGGTCAAAGTTCACACTCGATGCAGTAAACGATCAGCATCGACGAGGGTCCAACAGGGTTCTCAAAGGCTTATCTTCTGACAAAGTAATGATAATAAAAAATACTAACAGTATTTTTTAAAGGATACATCATATGTATACCTACATATGTAGGATGATTTTGCTTGGTTGGTTGCATAAATCGAATGAAATGAAAAGAGACACCACACGGGAGACTCGACGTACGGTGAGTTTCGTTGCTCCACCTTCGCATCTCTATGATTAAAATCTCAAAGTTGGCGAATCGTTCAACGTCCACGACTCTATTCGTGCGCGCCGATAGGCCGTCGATCACTTTGTCCTACGCCAATTAACATCGACATGCGCGAGCTTCTTCTTCTTCTTCTTCCTCTCCTATTGCCATAGCCTCGAAGATTGCTCGACGAAGAAAAGTTTCAATCGGAGATAGGGAAATAAATTACACTCGTTTCGTACGTTACCATTAACCGCGGTTCATTGACAAGCGAGCGATAAACAGGAGTACGGTGGAGAATCTAGCGGCCGCAGCTGCTGCGACCGCACGAGCCTCGAGGTTGACGACCTCTGAAGAGAGTCAGAACGAAAAAAATCAATGAATACGTACGCATGCACGTTACAGAGAAAGAGAGAGAACGCGCTTTAAACGCACGAGAAGAGACGAAATCGTAATGAGAGCGGCGCGACGCTAATTTCAGAATTTCCGAGTCACCCGATACTTTGTTCCTATCCACGGTGTCGTGCGTTTTATTATTTAATTATTTGAAAAAAACATTGTCGGGAAACTTTGCATAGGTAATCATATCGAACTACATACAACGGATTACATAATTTATTAAATAATCAGTTACACAAATTAGTGTAGATATATCCATGCGTCATCCTGAACTCACTCTGTATGTCTATGTCTATAAAAATCTGTATCAAATTTGGAACTACCTAATTCGGTAAAACCTTTCCCAAGATATACTCGAGAAATGGTATAACGAAGCGTCAGTTCTCTCCTTCGAGATCGTACCTCGCGTGAACGCGTCGGATGATGGAAGAGGAATAACAGTAAAAATGCTTAGTAAAAATGTCGGAAGCGATAGGATGAAGAAGAGAAGGTAGGATGCGAGGAACCGATATCGAGATTCTCATCACACCGAGACCCTTCTCGCGCCGTGCATATCAATGATGAAAAACGGAGAAGGATGGAGAGTTCAGCTTGCCTTCTACTCTCTCACTCTCTCTCTCTCCCACCCTCTCTCTTTCTTTTTCTTTCTCTTTCTCACTTGCGAGATGGACAACGCAAACACCAACCGCGAGATCGAATTCTTTGGCTCGTGAGAAAAGCTCCGAGAACTATCCCTCTCTTGTAGCGCGAGTGTTGATCCGTTACTGAATATTCATACATCGAATACCGGTTTTGTCCACGGAGAGAATCGATAATGGCACGTAATAGTAATAGGATTACCTATGCTAAAGTTCTTCGATTTATCGCAATTAATGATCATTAACAAGATAGGTAAAAAAAAAAGGAAATAAAAAAGAACTTCATAACCCTATTAAACGTTGCTTGTTTCGAGTGTCCCCATTGAATAAATCATGCGATCGTGCGATATCCAACGAACGACGTAAGGGAAATTGGTGAACACGCGAGATAAATAATTGAACAAGGGAGGAAAAAACGTAGGGTAAAAAAATAACCTGGTCGACGATTTTTGGTAGCACAGATCTTTCCTTTTTTTCTTTATCGTCGAAAGGGTGGTCATGGCGCCTCACGCGACGTAGAAACGGACGACCACGGTCAACCACGTCTAATTATTTCCTTCGTGCTCGTGCTTCCGAACGAGCCCGCGTAATTGCAACTGCACCGACCGCGAGCTATTTTGTCCTTCGCGGAATTAGATATAAATCGAGCGAAAGTTTGACTTTCGTTTCGCTTTCTCCTCTTTTTCTTCAGAACATCCCTAATTTTTATGACTATTTTTATTACCGAAAGAATTGCGCTACGGTGGAAAATCCTTCTTTCCCGTCGTCGAATCGCCCTTTTGACCTTTCAAGGGCACGGTCTTGGATTATTCCAAGGGGTCGCTTTTCTACGCAGCAAAATCCAGGAGATAAAGTATACTTTTCCCCTTTGTACGAGAGAAGATACGAGGAGCTCGAACGAAAAGGGGCTGATTTTCTGCCACGTGTAGCGAACGGAATTGAACGCGTTCTTCTCGCACGTCCTTCCTTTTATTCTTTCGCATTCAATTACACGAATTGAATTCCTCGTGCATTTAACTTTACGATCGATACGAATCGCGATCGTTCTCCTTCCGATGACTCGCTAACACACGTACAAAACCATTTCGCAATCCCATTACTCGTGAAGTGGTATCGAAGAATCTGCTTCGATCTACGCTCGTACAAACTCGAATGGAGGATCACGATTTTTTAAAGATCAAGCTCGTGTTACATCCTTATAACAATTACGTCAAAAATTATAATAAAATGGTGTAATTGTTTCTGCTCTCTCTCTCTCTCTCTCTCTCTCTCTCTCGCTCTCTCTCTTCTCTGACATCATCTCGATGACGCACTATCACGAAAATATGCCTATCCAAAAATCATTAATAATCGTTAATAATGGCTACACTGCCAGCCGGATGAGGAGGATGGTTTTTCTTTCAAAAACATCTACCCGCTCGTAGTTTATATTCTTTAGTAATTGTCCGGCGTTACTAATGAGCGCCTTCGAGGCTAGTTATCGTTCGCGGTTTTATATGTACAGAGTCGTTACCGCACAAGCGCATCGTTACCTCATCGCATGTAACGATGCGTTAATGCCATTTACGGGCGAGCAATTAAAGGTTCCTCCACCGAAGAAAGCAAAGGAATCGTACGCGTATCGCGTACTCATTCTGCTATACGAAGCGCGGCAAATACACATACACGTACACACACAGTGATGGCCTTTAAGTAACTTTCTAACTCGTAACTTTTCTGTACCGTGCTTGAGATCCCCGAGAAAGATAAAAAAAGGCAGACCGTCACACGAGATAATCGATCCGATTCGAAAAATCAAGAATTACATAGATAGATCGTTAAGTAACGTAAATCGTGAAATGTAAAGAAGCTCGTTCGACAAATTGGAACGAGCGAAAGAACGAAGGAACGCTAGAAGAAATTTCGCGAGAATTTCTCTAAACGTCGTCTTACTTTATCCGGTACATCGACTCCGTGCAAATTTACATAAATATATATACGGCCTTCTCGTGAACTATGAGTAAAATCTACTGTGAAGACCCTTAATAAAAGTAACTATGTTAACGACTACGTGGAATAGGTTCTTGTTCTGAATCGATTCTTGGGATCGTCGCCTAAGAGAAGAATAGAAAGTAAAACGGCAACGTTTCCTCTTGATTTTGATCATCCGTGAAAGAACACTGAGCTGCCATGGACGGACTCTACTTTTGCTCGTAAGGTCCGACCTCCCCGGTTATTGTGACGACAATAATTATCATCGACTTCGCGGCTGGTAGTGCACGGTGGGGCTTACACTTAATTGTCGGCACCTTAGAGTCTCGAACGTTGAGTCAGACGTTTAAACCTACCGGGCGTGCGCGGAGCTCCCGTTACGAGATCCGGATGCATTATTCCATGAGAGTATGTAAAGACGATGCGTGAAAGGGTGAAGTTTTTCCTTTGGTCTCTCTCTCTCTCTCTCTCTCTCTCTCTNACACACTCTGTCTTCCTCTCGTAACACGCGAGAGCAATTTTAATTCACTGCTATGGTTTTTTTAGCTTTTGCGTCCATCCACGCACGCATGTACGCATGTACGCACGCACGTAGTACGAATTTACGTATGCTCAATTTTCTTATCCGAAGTGGTATCGCCCGGCAGATCCACAAGTTTCGATTTTATCGACATGATCTTAAACAAGAACGAGAGGAAGAGAGAGAGAGAGGAAAAGAGAAGAAAAGGAAAATAAAAATCAGAGATCGGCGAAACTTATTACCTTAGATGGTAATCGCACGAAGTAATCCCGGCTGAGATTCGCGCACACTTTGACGAGCGTTTATACCAGACACAAGATGCAAAGCGAGGATCATCGTATCTCTCTTCGTGAGTCACTCCGACTTACCCACTCGACGACATTCCAAACGAGGTACCTACATTCGCACGAAGCTTCAAACAAATTCGAGAGACTATTGGCCAGGACACTCTCTCTTTATCTCTTTTTCTCGCTTCATTACAATGATTATCCCGCGCGAACGGGTTTCCTTGGCGCGTTCAGGTAGATTCAATCGGTGTCGGCCAACGACAGGAAACGCTATCGATAAGTGCGATAACGCAAGGAAATTTACGAGTCGCTATAAAACGAATAGTTAATTGTAAATATTAGACGGACTGTGTAACGTCCTTCTTTCGTGCTTGCATCCCACAAAATGGCAGTAAAAAGCTATAGATTAGGCCAGATTATCGTTAAGGCGACAATGTGTAGTGTCGAGAGATTATGGTCGATTTAATAGGATTTACCTGAAGATAGTTCCGAGTTTGAGTACGCCGTAAACATGAAAGCGCTCGTGTGCAAGGAGGTTTTATTTCAAGGTTCCTTTGGTTCGAGCAAGAACAATCGTCTGGCTCGTCCCACGAGTCGGATAAAAACGCAAGCAATTAATGAGTTTCGGGATGTTGCGATTGTGATCTAGCGTTACGCAAGGTCAACGTCTGCTGCTCGCCCTCCTCCAAATTACAGATGCAAAATGTAGTTCAGGGTCGGATCTCAGCAATCCTGTCCGGACCTTTTACTTTCGCGAGAGTAACTTTGAATAACCCTCAAATGTTTGTAATCCTAGAAACCTGTTGTTCTCAAATAAAATAGGACGACTTAGGTAATGAGAATTTTTTCAAAGGGTTGCCATTGGTATTCCACACATTAAACGAAAAGATCTCGGGCAAACCTTGATCGAGATCTAGACCGTCCCAAAAATTCCACCTCTTTTCTTTGTTAGTTCGTCTATTCACGTTTACCGTCCCGGTTAGAACAATTTCGATCGGTGAAATATTCAGCGCAGTGTACCGTAAAGGGTCCACTCCTTCGCTCGCGCTCGTCTACAATACACTGATCCCTCGAACTCTCAAGGAATTTTAAGTACAACGTGCGTGGGTCGACGCACTGCCATCGAGGTGACACGGAGAGAAAAATAATTCGTGAAATAAATTCTACCGTCGCATTGTGATTAATCGGCACGACGTCCGGACGAGATCGCCTCGGAGACCGAGGAAAAAAGGTGTCCGCATTTCCGTCCCGATTCTCGCATTGTAAATTGAATGCAAGAGAAGATTGTTTGCCAAGATTGTTTACCGGTAGGTATACCGCAAATCATACGATAAGAAAGTTTCGATGGTGATATTATTACGGAGAAAGTGTCGATTAAATAGCCAATATCTTTTTTCTATCTTCTCACAGTCGCAACATCGAAAAAAATCTAATTGTCCGAAGAAGAATATTTATATCTTGGTAAAAATTGACCAGTGCTTAAAAGAGAAGCGGTCACGGATAATGAAGTTGCTCGTTCACGGTCAAGTTCGGAACACCTTCGAGCACTCCCGGAGAGCGATAGTTTCGCTTTGATTTATTCGTCCTTATTCGTAGCGGTCAGCACGAGTACGAAAGATGATTTATGAAGCAGCCCCAGCAAAGGTTTACGGTTGTCGAAGCGGCACATTATGTTAAACAACCCTCTGGTATCAAGAGCCAGAAGCCGGCAGCCAATCAAACTACACCGAGTACAAGAATCGAAGCATAAATCATTGATACCTTCGAGGCTATACGGACGAAGATTCGCTACATTGTGAATACTCGTAAACTACATACAATTATGTTTTTCTCGCACTTTATACCGAAATCACAATAATATCGACATTGTGCCACGATAAATTTTAATATTAAATAATTTTTAATAAATTTAAATAGATCATTTAGGGAAGCCTATCGATCAACGAGTTCGATGTATCTCTAAATCTCCTTCTAAATCACGCTCCGTTTCTCTGAGGTTTCTTCGAGTCTTCTCACGAAATGGATTCTCGAAGGAGTATCTCGACATATCCACTCGCGATCGGATCTTTCGCGCGAGCGGAGAAGAGCGAGTACTTTGCGGTGCGCACTTTCACGTTCCACGTGACCTATCGTCGATTTAAAGACCGACCGCAAACTCATTAGTGTCCGTCACGGGGTTACTCGCCTCTCCGACTTCGTACAGTGTCTCCGTGACTTTCTGTACGCCTCGTCGCCTTCGACACCCGAGGAAAACCTTGCGCGCGATCGATGAATCGATCGATCGGTCGATCGATTCATCGATGCATCTCTCATCGTGTTGAGAAGAAAAACGATACCGGTCGAAAAGAAGTTACGGCACTTTTAATTCGATCGCGCACGTGTCGTATTTGGAAAACGATACGTCGTGTAGCAACGTGAAACCCATGTTTGGGAAAGTATTAAAAGATCGAGTATCGAATTAAAAGGATCATCGATGGAAAATCCGATGAAATTGCATGAACAGACAAATGTAAAAGATAATTCTTATGAGGTCTCTATGGTAATTGTTGAAAATCCTTTTAGATGAATATGTTCGGTATGTTACCGTGAAATTCGAAAAATATCGAAACTCCGCCAGTTTCCGAAAACTTTCATAAGTCGTGACGTTGAAAAAGAAAAGACCCCCACATGCGTATAGTTTCCCACGTGTATAACGCGCAGGAGGGCGTGAACGTTGTACAAGCAGCAAGAAAGTGATCGCGGGTATAAGCTTCGGGGAGGGTTCGCGTTTCATCTTCCAGATGTTCCCTCTCGAAATATCGAGAGCTAGTTTGTCGCGAGGACCGTTATACAATTATATTTGATTGTATCGACCATTTAAATACCTTCCGAACTATGCATTCTCAGCAAACACAATAATTAAAAACCCCATTAATTAAAAACAAAGAAACAAAGATTACCACGGATTATAGTTGCGTCTAAATGTATGTATATATATATATATAAACTATTAACGCAACTATGAGTATACAATAAAGATATGGAAAGTATCGGCAACGCGCAAGCGCGTTTTCTTCCGGCGAAAAATTTCGGCACGCCTCGCGTCAATCGATCTGGGTCGGATTACCTCGTTCCTCTTACGTGACCTTTAACTCCAGCCCGTAAGTGTTAAAGGTCACGTATCAGATACGCGACTCCGTTGAATGCGCGCCTTACGTTACGATTAAAAATAGCGGGAGGCTAGTATGTATCATGAAGCTCTGCCAAACACGGTAGCCACGAGGTGTTTCGATTTAGAATCCATCCTAATTTTCTCCTCGAGTTCATCAACGTACGAACGACCGTACGTACGAATGAACTTGCAAAAAAAAGGTTACCTCGCTCATGAGAATCGACAATTTCCGGATTCGAACCCGTCGACGCGGAGAGTAGTCAACCCGACCTGGAAAACGAGGAATCGAAGCAATTTCCGTGTCGAGCAGTACTTTTCCCTACAAAATTTCCTCCGTCTTTCCCTTCCGAACGTAATCGTCGAGGGTCTTCGCGAACGTAACACATCGAGATACCGTGCACACGAAACGACGCGCTATTGCGCAAACGCTCCAAGTAGAAAGTCGGACGATGATTAAGAACGCTACCTTTTGCAGCGGGAGGAAGAAGATAGCTCGAGGAAGCAGGGAGTTCACCTGCTTCCTGCTCTTTCGAGCTACGAGACGGCACCGTGAGTAGTCTACTTCTTGCGACCAAATCGTCTGCAAATTAACGTGCGACTGTGTTTACACCTTGCGCGGAGGAAATACGCACAAGGAAATGACTTTCTTCGTGACAGCGAAGTCGCTTTAATTGAATCATCGCGCGAACGAGGAAGTCCATTTCCTCGGTGAGAAATATAGAGATAGACAGAAAGGGAGCTAATCGTAAATTCACTGTAATAAAAATAGAAACTAATATACGAGAGAAAGAGACAAGTCAATAGACTGATTGGTATTTAATTATTATACATCTTGCAACGACGCGTTACAGCTACGCGATTCGTGCGCGAATATAGCACTAGCGGAATAAATGAGTACCTGTACACCACCGTCTCCTATTACGACATTAGCACGCTAATACACGGTAACGCACACTCGCTAACGCAACCTTCTTTAATTTCTTATCGCACCTTACTCGAGCACGCTCAACGATAAAGACCGGTGCATTCTAAATTGGATGGCCGCTAACTTATTAATAGGATAATAAGATCCTTCGGAAAGGTGAAGAACCAGGCGGAGGAAAAAGGAATACATGGAAAAAGGAGAGGTGCGTGAACAGGTTAACGAAAGGAAATCTGGATACTCGATAGCAGTCTTCGAACAAGAACTAAATTCTAATTTTCTCCTGATAAGCGTTATAAAGCGGTCAGCGAGGTCTTGCAAAAACTTGCAAAGTGGAACCTTCTCTCTTTCTCTCCTAGCTATACGATATTAACGTGAGGATATTAAGCTACTAACTTACAGGTACGCCGAGATGTGAGAAGCTCTCGAAAGCGAGTTCTCCTAACGATATTACAGAGACTTACTACCGCAACGGGAGAGAGGACAAACTAACTACCAAGACCGAAAAAGAGAAAAATCAAGCGGTGACTACCAGAAGCCACTATTACGCCATTTCAGATCGCTTATCACGATATATCGCCCGAGTATCGCCACCAGCCCGTTTTGTACTTTCTTCGTCTAAAAGATACTCCCTTTGGAAGGTCGACACCGTGTTTCAATAGTTACGACACATCTCTGATTCGATCTTATCGAACTAGAACTCTACTCGCGAGTATACGCTCATTTAAGTCCGTGCAACGTGGGATTCGCGATAGAAATGCGTCTGCTCGGCGCTAAGTCCCAACAGATTTTTCGAAGATCGAGGTTAAACGCGTCCCTCGTAAAAAGAATACTTTGCTAGTCGTTGCAGTTTCGAGATACCAATGCGCACCGAGATTAAAATCGAAGAGCCGGTTGAATCGTGCTCACCTGCCGAGTAAGAGAAAGAGAGAAAGAAATAAAAAGAGAGGAAGAGCCATCGCTGTCCTTTCTTTCATATATCGAAATACAACATAAATATGTATGAAAAGAGATGCTTTGAAGAAGCCGGCCGTCATGTACGGGCCCGTTCGAGTACTCCCTGCATATTTTATGGTTTTGGACATCCTGCACGGACGAACTTTGGCGTACGAATGCCAAGAGAGCCGGTACAAAGCTGCTTCGTGTGTTATTACAAGGAGGAATCTCTTTGGATATCTTTCGACAAGGTTTATATGGGTGATAACTCACCTTTTGCAACTTCTCGCCCCGTCGTCGTCGTCGGCTGGTGCACCGGCTCCCGAATCCTGAAAAAAAAAGAGAAATATGTAAGCACAATCGTATTTATACTGCAAATGTTCTTATAAGATTATATGACACTGCGTTAGCAATGAAGACATCGAACCACGAGATGACAGTCGATTATAAAAACTAAATAGTAAAGGAACGAGCGAGAGAAGAATGTTGAAAATTGAAGGTAAAAAATGCTCGAGTAAATTTTCAAAGAATGACTCGGCATACGTGGCATTCGAAATGGGTTCCTTTTGTCGGAACAAAGGGGCCCCGGGCACGTCACGAAAGAACGACGACACTTATTAATAAAATCGTGTCAAAAACGAGTGGAGGACGCGAACGACCTCACGAGCGCAAGTATAATGCGCTCGAGTGTGCTTACGGGAAAACTCTGGATGACTACCTGCGAGGCACCTGTTAAGTCTCCCTTTGTCAGCCAGTCAGTTCCACACGTCGAGGCTCAAAGTGAAAAACCCTCTTAAAACTTCGTTCTAAACGTATACGTACATACGTTGGTACATACACGCGGATACCACTACCTGCTCGTGGCGTTTAACGATTTGCGGACAAATAGAATTAAAGCGTGCTTTTTTGCTGTCGCACTTTACGCGAAAAGCATAAAACTCGGAGTCGTATAAATTTTCCAGGAAATTGCGCTGGCACCGAAATGAAAGATAATTCCCTCGCAAGAGTGAACTTTTGTTGCTGTATATATGTACATAAGCATGTATGTAGGTACGTATTTCGAATCGATGTAAATACCCAGCATTTACGATCGTTGAGCGAAAAAAAATAAAAGAGGGAAAGGAACGGAGGGACACAGTCGGGTCTTTTATTGATAAAGCGCATCATAAATACCCAGAATGCTTGGCGAGAGAATATCGTAGAGGACGTCATGCAGAAAACGAGCCTTCAAAATCAATAGGCGAGCGTGCACCCTCGAACTTTCTCTCTCTCCCTCCCCCCTCCTCTCTCTCTCTCTCTCTTTCTTCTTTCCACTTACAGCCTTCCGAATCTTTCTTCTCTCTTTCTTCCGACGCGCTAGAAAAATGCAACTACCCCTTCAGAGCGTGAGTGCACTCGGTGGCCCACGGAGCATTCAGCGTATGCAAAGTGCATGGTACTCGAATGTGTATGCGCGCGCGCGCGCGCGCGTGTGTGTGTGTGCGTGTGTACA
>JAIFRP010000010.1:1330665-1378565 GCA_032403825.1 Odynerus spinipes | reverse complement strand
CATACATACAAACATATTTATATATACAAGTGCAATGAACAAACAAAAATAACGATCGCGTTATCTATTTTATAATTTCGTTATATAGATCAATATAACGCAAAATTTAAAGCTAAATTTATCGTTTATAATAAAGTATTTTAAGAATATTGTTCCGTTTTTTGGTATAAGTTGAATTTTAGAGCATGCATTCACGTTGAGAGAGACAGAGAGAGAGAGAGAGAGAGAGAGAGAAGAGATTATTACGTCTTTAACCTATCCCAATAGGTATTTAATTTAAAAGAACACTGGACATATGGATATACATATATATATACACACGTGTAGGTGCATCTTTGTTTCGTTAATTGATAGATTTCCTAATCAATAAATATTCCTAATATCAAACGATCATCGAACAAATGTAAGCGCTTATCTTGTACGGAAGAAAGCACAAGAAGCGAAGGATTTTTCAAACTGAACAAAGTCGCGGATTCGCCTACGCATTTTCGCCCACGAATAAGAACGATCCCTGCTCGTGGTAAAAATGCAACGACAGAGAGAACGACGAACGGCCAGCAAAATATTCTTGCGATGAAAACGTGTCCATTGAGAAAAAAGGGGAAAAAATCATTTCCGCCATTCCGAAATAACAAAAATCTCTGAAGGAAAAATAAGGAAAGAGTCCGTGAAAAATGGAAAAAGTATACCTCTAACGAATACATACGCATCCACGACCGAAAAAGATGAACTTCGGTAGCGATGACGACTCCATTGTTTACCGCCAATCGAAAATCTATCTCCCCTCGCTCCTCTCGCGATCGCGCTCTCCCCACCCCTTCTCACTCTCTCACTCTCGCACTCTCTCTCTCTCGCTCTCTCTCTCTCTCTCTCTCTCTCTCTCTCTCTCTCTCTCTCGACCCATCTAATTTTGTATTACTCCCCACATATCTCTATGTAAAACACAAAAACCGTATTTCTGAATACACTCGAGAACAACCAACGCTAACAAGTTAAAACCGCCAAATATGGAAAGGTAATCTATCGTTTTCATACCTTGTGTCTCTCTCTTTTCCTCTCTCTACCTCTTCCTATGTATCTCTCTCTCTTCATAACAAGGAGTATTTTTCAAGATACGTGTCTCAAATTCATAGAATCACAAAAACTATTAAAGATAAAGTTTTCGTTGATAAAAATAAATTCCGCATCTGAGAAAACGAAGGACGCTATCGTTCTTCGTCGTGATATTTGTTTGACGTTAGCCGAAGAAACACAAAACTCACCGAACTCTGAGGAGAACTCGACACGCTCGGGGAACGCTGCACTGTGACCAAAGCCATGATAATCCTCCACCGTCCACTTCTGATTTCGAGAACAACGATCACTGTCACCGTGCACTCGTTTAACAAGGATCCCGCCGTCAGGACGACGGAAAACGTATCATTTTTCGCGCACCTTCAACGGCATCGCGCTCGCGGCGGCCATGTTCGATACAGTCTCGCGCAAGACATTTCACGCGCATGCGCTTTCCGTTCATGCTACACGCGCGCGCAAGCTGTACTCCTCGCGGTATCTTTGGCTTTATTCGTAAACTCGTGCCTTATGACGTCACGGCCATTTCAGTTTTTCTGTCGTTGTATGCTTTTCGCGAGAAGTACCGATGAACTCACGAGATCATCATACGTTGCGTATTTTGTCGATATAAGAACATTGTACAGATAAAAGACGAAACGTTTTACTGTTTGAATAAAAACAAAGAATACTTGACACAGCGTCACGGATATCCACACATGGTTAGTTCGCGCATCAGCAGATATGGCGCCTTCTGTAGGACACACGTAAAACTAAACTTTTTACCATATCGATATCTTCGCACGATTCAATAGATGAGTTAAATTTCGAGATTTCGAATCGCACATACAGGATAACCACGATTTCATCATACGATCAGTGCGATAGTGAGTGAAAAAGATGTAATAGAGTTTTCGTTGCTATAATATTATAAATTTTTTTTACTCAATACAGCATATACTACATATAGAGAATTTAGATTAGTATTTATCAGATTGTTAAAAAATGTCTAAAATATTCACGCCAACGAATCAAATAAGATTGACAAATGTTGCCGTTGTACGAATGAAAAAGAATGGTAAACGATTCGAGATAGCATGCTATAGAAATAAAGTTGTTTCATGGAGAAACAAATTGTAAGAATCATTCTCAAATTCAGTAAACTAATATTATTTATGCATGGCAACTTAACCTATAAATTTTATAATAATAAACTGCTATTACAGAGAAAAAGATATAGACGAAGTGCTCCAAACGCATACAGTTTTTACAAATGTATCGAAAGGTCAAGTTGCAAAAAAAGAAGATCTCGTGAAATCTTTTGGTACGGATGACCAAACAGAAATTTGTAAAGAAATTCTTACAAAAGGTGAACTTCAAGTTTCTGATAAAGAAAGGCATCTAGCTCTAGATTCGATGTTTAAAGATATTGCTACTACCGTTGCTGACAAGTGTGTGAATCCAGAATCAAAAAGACCATATTCGGTATCTATGATAGAAAAGGCTATGAAAGATGTACATTTTTCGGTAAAACCAAACAGAAATGCAAAACAGCAAGCGTTGGATGTTATTCCACAACTTAAGACTATTATACCATTAGAACGAGCACAAATGAGGTTAAAAGTTACAGTATCTGGTAAAGAAGCAAGAAAATTAAGAGAAAAAATAATTAAATTAGCAACAAAGGTAGAAAGCGAAGACTGGGACAATGGAACGTTAGATTTGATCTGTCTTATAGATCCTGGCCAATATAGAGAAATAGATGAACTAGTAAGATCTGAAACAAAACGTACTGGATTATTGGAACTGCTTAATTTGAAAGAAATTACAGAAGGAGATGAAGTTTTGGAATGAATTATACAAAACGAAAACAGAAATATTTAATATTACAGATAGATTATAAAAAATGCATCTTACTTTAAATTATCAAAAAAATAGTATACAGAGTGTTAAATCTTGTATCATATAAGTTTGGAACCTGTAAAATGTGGAAGATGAATGTATCATTTTATTTTAATAATACTTATTATATTACTAACCTAAAAAGTAATTTACAGTTACATACACAAATGAACGATATTAATAATCTATACATTTATTTTTATTTTGAAACATAGATATTTTATATATATTTACATTAGAAATTGTAGAGATTTTTAGCTTTGTTTTAATAAATATATGTTGTATACATGAACATTATATAAGAAAAATTATTTAAAAAAGAAATTTAATACTATGTACAACTCCTGCTTCATTATTTAATTCATTCATGTTACACAATTTGCACAAATCTTTATACACTTATCCATAGTTCTGCTATTTATGAATTTTAGCTTCATTTTAAGGAAATAATGTATTTGAAAAAAGAGTCCAAGGCTATCTATGTGTAATATTCCACTTATTTTTTTAGAATCATTTCTGTCGAATATTTAAAAAAATTTGTTTTTGCGTAAATGAGTACATTATTCTACATGTTTACAAAAAATGCATCTACAATGTCAATCAATCGTTATAATGAACATACAACTCGTACATTCATGTAATACTTAAAGAATTGATTGTAAATATACAATGCTTAAATGTCCCTATTATCACTTACATTTGTGCAGATAATTTCAACAGCTGTATAGCCATAATATGTTGGTGCAACCTACCAATAGTTATAAAGGTCAGTCCCTTATTTTTCTTCCTGTACTTCGGCCCGTGGAATATAGATGTTTTCTGTACGTTGATCGCACTTTGCAGCGATACGTGATACAGTCAAAAGAAAATCTGATAATCTGTTTAAATATGTTTGCGCTTCTTTATCTAAAGCACCATTGCGCACCAAGGATGTAATACTTCTTTCTGCTCGTCTACATACATTCCTTGCTACGTGAAGGGAAGCACAAGCCTTTCCACCACCCTAACACGATAAAGAAAAGATAATATATTCATAAGTATGTTTTTGATCAGCCTTAAAATTAAAAAGCATACAGTTAGTAATTACAGGAATGATATAGTCTTCTGGTGGGGGCAACTGATTAGCATATTCTAAAATCCACTCTTCAAGATCTTTAGTATGTTTACTTTCAAATGACTTTGTTTTCCCTGGTACTGATTTTGATATAGCATGATTCAGATCAAATAATATCATTTGTACCCGTTTAAGTTTATCAACATAAGGATGTTCAACTTTGCTATCACATGCAAATTCTCTTGCTAATCCAATATAAGAAGACAATTCATCTGTTGCTCCAAGAGCATTGAAGATCACGTCATCTTTTGGCTTTGTATCTCCTGCATCTGTAACAGTTAGTCCAGAATCTCCATCACGTGAAAAGACTGCCACTTCAGGTATATTCGATGGAGTGCCACTACTAAAACAACAAAATTATATTTAGAAATATAATTGTTTAGCTTTGAATGAAAATTTTCATATATACACATATACACATATTTATCCTAACATTAAATAAATCAACAATTTTAAATATATTGCACTTTTGTAATGCATAAGTGCTACAAAGAGTAATTAATTGTTAAAAGCTTGTATTCGCTATTTACAATATCAACACGTGTGCAAAATGTTATATTGCTTAAAATTCAATGTAAAATTTATTTTTTAGGTTATGATACTATGCAACGCTCACCTATTTCTTAAAGACGCTTGTAAGCTACTTTTATATATAAAAATTGACTTTCTCCATGCACTTCTAGCTAAGTCCATCTTTTAAGTGAAATGCTCTAACAAATAAGAATATTATCTTGCGTTAAGAATATTTTGTTATCTTTTTCCTTTAAAGAATCATCAAAACCGGTACAGAGCTCATCAATTTAGACGAATACTAAAGCCGTTGGCGCCATCGCGTAACGTATATGAAACGATTAAGAACGGAGAAGAAAAAGAAACTATTTCTATAGAAAATTTAACTTTATGTTAACACAAGAAATGAAAAGAAAAAATCTATTTGCACGCTCTTTTTTTCTAATACCAAGTGAGAAGCTCGTTTTTACGGTCTATCTAAAGCTAATAAAGTTTGTAATTAGATAATAAGGCGCATAAATATAACAGTACCGTACGAAAGATCGTTGACAAAATTGCTTAAATTGTATTGAAAATGAAATGCAACAATAAATAAAAACCAGATAACAATCCCGTTTTGCATAAAACGTAGTGAGAAAAAAGATATTCTGCAATTCTGCAGATATGAGAAAAAATATCGATAAGGCGTTTGTAGATGGCATTACACGCATGACGATCAGCTGTAATTCGAGCCGCCAACGAATGAAACACACCTAGTTAACATTCGTGCTATAATAACTCTGATCGTGAATACGTTCTATTATTAACTCATATTGACATAAAACACTGCGCGTAATAGTAATGACGTTTATATTAAAGTTACCTCTACAACCTACGACATGCGCGTAAACATGTATGCAAATTTTATAGTTTAGATCGAAGAACAAACTGATACGTTTTCGTAATGAACTTCTGTAGGTGCGTCAAAATTACAACGGTTTCGTCGATAAAACGTATGTAAGTAAAAATTTCATGAATTAAATTGGTTAATTATTATTATTCTAGAGTATATAAACGGTGCAAGATGAGAAAAGTCATACATATCTGCGATAACTGATAGATATTGGATAAAGATAGACAAATAGTTGATAGTCTTTAATTGACCCTGTCAAAATTTTCAAGTATTTTAAAAACACAGTAATTGTCATATATTTGTTTGTAGTATAATATATGTCAGTCATAAAGACCTTGTTTATGATGATAAGGAGGTTATTAATATACATTTTTTAAGTGAGCTATATTATTTTGACTATACTTCAAAGGTCAGTTGATAACCTTAAGAAAAATATTTTGATCAAATTCATTTAAAGATGGACTTAGATCCTGCAGAAATGGTGAACGAAATCAAAGAAAAGGTAATATTACATTGGAATTGTCGAGGTCTCACAGAATTGCCAGAAATCATACGAAAGTATGGAAGTCACATACAAGAGATATATTTGAAATGGAACAAGCTTACAACTTTACCACCATGGATCATAGAATTATTTAATGTCACTAATTTATATATCTATGGTAATCTCATCAAAGAACTTCCTGCAGAACTTGGTAATATGTCTCAATTGACTGTACTAGATTTGAGTGCAAACAAATTAGAAGAAATACCATCCTGTATTGGTAATTTGATAAATATAGAATCATTGTTACTTAATGACAATTACATTAAAAAACTACCAATGGGTAATTTAATTTTTAGTATATCTTATAATTGCAAGTTCATAATTTATCTTTTCTTAACATAAAGATTATTTTGTTTAATTTACAAAACAGAAATGAGCCAGCTTTGTAATCTACAAGTATTATCTCTTTCTGGAAATGAGTTTGTAGCATTACCAGAATGGCTTGGTTCTTTACCAAAGCTCAAAGAGTTAAATGCAGATAATAATTATTTAAAGGAACTACCCAATAGATTGACATTGGCTCCCAAAATGTCAATGATTTCGGTGTGTTCAAACAGGTTATTACATTTTTGTAACATAATTATTACAGAATTAACAATAATATTTCTTACTATTCGTTTCACTATATTATACACATGCACATAAGATTATTACATGCATTAAATGTTACATATGTTAATTGTATTATTATTTGTAATTAAAATAATTTTTAGTACAGGCTGAAATATTTACCATTAAATGGCTTTTTGTCATCTCCTTGCATCAGGTTTGATGCAAATGAATACTTAAATTATTTGTCTTATCCTGTCCTCATCCAACTGGCTTGTCAAATTCATACTTCAGTTACCCGCGATTCAGTAAATATCCTAGGGTATAAGTAAGTACATGTATCTAAGCCTGTTTTAATTCTGTCAAGTTTCCAAAATTATTAACAAACTAATTTTTGGAATAATGGTAATCCTCCTACTGCGTTTATAAAACATATCACTTAATTCCTGTTTATCACAGATGTTTCACATTACAATGTGAAGATAATACATTGAGTGCAAATATCAAATTAAATATAAAAATAAATGCATCTTGTAACAAAAGTATAGTGATTGAATTACCAAGGCAAATTTTAAGAATTCACAATGTTAATGAAAATAAAACTGTTTCTTTGTGGGAACTTGCCTTAAGAAAAGTTTACAAACAAAGGTATTTAATGGATTAATAATAATGTTTACAATGACTTTATACAATTAACTATAAATGAAATTAAAGGTGAATATATAACATTTGTTTCAGATATAAGCATACACTTCATATTTCTACATCTCCTATAAACATCAAAGTCATTTACAAACAAAATACTAAAAGAAACTTTGATTTTCTAATGCCCTCTATAAACTTTGCTTCATATAATCTACTGACGAATGGGCCTGCTACTATTTGTGTAAATTCTTATTGTCAACAGCCGATTTTTACAGAAGCTTGGGTTATTGTTGGGATTAGTCATCATGTATATTCTATAACAACTATTGCTTTATGCTGTTGTAGAAGGTAATAATTTGCAAAAGTGTGAGCGTGTGTGTGTATACACATTAGTAGACCAAAGTACTATATTTCTATTAACTTTTCAGCTGTGCTTTTGAATTTATGACTAATTCAAATATGATTGTCAATTTCCATTGGTACTGCATAAATTGATGCTATTTATTTTTGTTACTAGTAAATTATTTATTCTTGTATATACATTGTTACTAAAATAAAAAAGATTATGTTCGTAATTTTGTTCTTTTTTGTTGTTATTGTTGTTCTATTTCAATATTTGACTCTGGATGTATTTGTCAGTCTCAATGCTCACATTTTCTTAACGGTAATATAATACATATCATTAAATGTTAAGAACAGTTATTTACATTTGAATGAAAAATACGAAAAGTTCCTTAGTAGCAAACAAAACAAGCTTACCTATAATTGCAAGAGTAGAAGTTCCACAAGTCTGATTATTAAAATTTAAGAAATAAGAAAGTCTAATGCTCTATCTCTATCAAGATCACATTTTAATAATGCCATAGATGCTTGATCTTCTGGAAATCCTAAATCCCTTAATGTGCATAAGTTTTTATGATACATCTTTGCTTTATTTGGATCATAATGCGTTAGTGCAAGTGCTCTTTCTGCATCTTCTCCAGACATACCACTCTCTTCCAAAGACTGAACAGTTAGAAGATATTCTACCACCTTTTTATTGTCTTCACCACCAAGATCACATATAGCGCGTGCTGCTCTTGATAATGGGAATCCCATGTCACTTAAATGTTGTACCAATTTCTGATCTTCTCCTGTTAAATTTGAGAAAGAATTGGCAAGATTTGCACTATTTGACACTAATGAGCGTTCGTGTTTGCGTTTACTGTATGAATCAGTATCTGGACTTTCTAAATCGGGCCAAGGTTTCCACTTCTGTAACATATAACATAGAAAATAAATTAAAAAATAACTTGCTAAACTTTGTAGTACAATTATATTACTTACTTCCATTATCGGACGTTCCAATTCTCGTTGAAGTTCTCGTACAATTGTTGACACACTACGGTGCGTTACATTAGTATTTATCTCAACATCTTCATCATTCTGTGCCTGAATATTTACACTTTCTTCTTTTTCTTCTTTACAAACTACAGGTTGTTCTTCGATTGTTAATTCGTTCATAATATTTTCCAACTTTGCAGGTGGTATCCATTGTGATGTAGGTTGTAGTACCTACAGGCATAAAGCACTGTAAATGTAAGGTACTAGTTACAAAAGACATAATTTATGTAATTAAGATAATTAAATACATTTTTCAAAAGTGAACCTATCTCTCAACCCCAAATAAGCTTAACCAACCTGTGCAAGTTCTTCCATATCATTAATAGTTTTTAACTCCATATTATCAAACGGACTGCTTGTATCATTATCAAAGTCTGCAAAGTCAAGTCCATTGGTTTGTACATGATCTTGCTGGTCATTAGCTGGTGGAGATAAGGGTTGTGGAGTAAGTATAGTACTTTCTGGTGGTGGCATAACTTTTAATGGTGGTTGCTTTGCTGCTTCTGCGGGAAGAGGTGGAGGCGATGGTGGAGATTCATCTTTTTCTTTTTTCCTTTTTTCTTCTAACCGAGCTATACGTGTTTTTATATTTGCCTGTCTGGCTTTACGCCATTCTGCCATCTTATATAATAATAATAATAATGAGTACATTAGAATTTACAATGAATGTCAGAAAATTGAAAATGTATCTAATAAATTACTAAACAATATAAGAATTGTACCTTTTTAAGAACGGATTTCTCCAAGCTAAAATCATATACTAGTTTTGATATATCTGGTAGTTTATTATTGCACACTGCTGGTAAACCAACTTTTCGCGGTGGCTTGTACGCTTCTGCGATTTTAACATGAACTCCATCCATATACGATGCAACGGAATCACATTGCGCCGAAATAGAGGACCGAGCCATAATAGCAGTAAAAATGTAAGACAGTAGTATTTACAATTTTACTTTATTATAGAACTTATAGCAATGGTTAAATACTTTTTGTTTAAACATAACATCATAACCTAACTTACAACATGACAAATATCTGTCAACGATTCATTACATATTATATTCTTCTAACACTTCGTAAATCGTAAATTTTATAATTGGTAATGTACTTCTAGTATATAGTAATTCGTGTCAATACTTAAAAACTTAAGATATTCCTTTCAATCTGACAGCTCACCACACTTCGATATTATTCATTGTTTGCAATCGATTCAATCTAGGAAGATTAAGCTCGTGCAAAATTAATAAAGGCTTTGGTTATGCCGTCATTGTCGATAGATTCGCTAGTGTCGCTAGAAATATCTACGTACAATATCCAATATCTATCTGTACAAAATAGCTACAGACAACAAGTTCTAGATTCTGTGATAAATTCGATTTGAAAATATTTTATATACTTATTATAGTCGTTCTGAACTTAGTTTATTGCAAACTAAACTTCTGATTCGTCATACGACTCCAAGCGGCAACCACGGCAACTATGCTCGCTCGCAACTCATACAACATATAGCCTAAGTCTCTTTCAAGCGACCCCTAGCGATACAAAATTTAATTTAATTTCGAATATGTAGCATAAGTATGCGTATCGCGTAATCGTAGCTCTTGTTTAACTCTTTATATTTGGTAAGCCTGACTGATATTTGAGAAAGAATTTTTGAAAGAAACGTGCGATATTCAGTTGCATGTTGATTGTAAGCGATAACGTTTTATAATTTAGTATAAACAAATATAAGCATGGGTGAAAGTACTGATATTCAGCACGATGGCGAAGGCAATTCAATAGTTACATGGAAAGATTTGGTAAAAATATTACTTACATATGGTTGATGTTTCTAACCTTAAGGAGTTATGTGATATAGATTTTATTTTTTTTCATTTTTTTTGTTTTTGTTTGGTGGAATAACGACAATTTATGCAAATTCATATATTTGTTCTACTATTATATCTTTTTCACAGGGAATAGTAGAAACATTGTGTAAAGCTTGTGAAGATTTAAAATGGGCAAACCCGACTAAAATACAAAAAGAGGCTATTCCATTAACACTTCAGGGTAAATATAATAAAATAAAATTAATCTGTTTATATTTTACTACTATTTTTTAAGTATGAAGTTATATAATTATAATATTTATAGGCAAAGATGTAATAGGTCTAGCAGAAACAGGATCGGGTAAAACTGCCGCTTTTGCACTTCCTATATTACAAGCTTTACTAGAAAATCCTCAAAGATATTTTGCTTTAATATTAACACCTACCAGAGAACTGGCATTTCAAATCTCTGAACAATTTGAAGCACTAGGTAAAAATCTTATATTTTTACATCATAAATCTAGAACAATCATATAAAACATAATGTGTTATAGGATCAAGTATAGGTGTAAAATGTGCAGTAATAGTTGGTGGTATGGATATGATGTCACAGGCTCTAATATTGGCTAAGAAACCACATATACTTATTGCTACACCTGGAAGATTGGTTGATCATTTAGAAAACACCAAAGGCTTCAATTTACGTTCTTTAAAGTTTTTGGTAAATGATTGTGATTTGTCATACCCTGGCATACCCTTCAAATGATATAATAATATTGCCTTTCTTATTTTATAAGGTGATGGATGAAGCTGATCGCATTTTAAATATGGACTTTGAAGTTGAAGTTGACAAAATTTTAAGAGTTATTCCACGTGAAAGACGAACATTGCTATTTTCAGCTACAATGACAAAAAAAGTACAAAAACTACAACGAGCCTCTTTACGCAATCCAGTTAAAGTTGAAGTATCTACTAAGTATCAAACAGTAGACAAGTTGCAACAATATTATATATTTATACCAGTTAAATTCAAGGTAAATGTATAGTTACTGGATTAGGCACATATCATATAAAAGTACATAAATTGTTTTGTCTTATATTAAAAATTGCAGTATAACAATAATAAATTATATTATGCAACTTCAATAGGATGTATATCTGGTACATATCTTAAATGAATTAGCTGGAAATAGTTTCATGATTTTTTGTGCAACTTGCAATAATACAGTAAGAACAGCATTATTATTACGTAATTTGGGATTTACAGCTGTTCCTCTGCATGGACAAATGTCTCAAAATAAAAGAATTGCAGCTCTTACAAAATTTAAAGCTAAGAATAGATCAATACTTATCTCTACAGATGTTGCTAGCAGGTAAGTAAATGTTTATTTTATAAGTAAATAACATTATTTTGGAAGAAACTGAGAATTCATATTTGTATAATTTTTGACAGAGGTCTTGATATTCCCCATGTTGATATAGTAATCAATTTTGACATACCTACACATAGTAAAGATTATATACACAGAGTTGGCCGAACTGCACGCGCAGGGCGTTCAGGACGTTCTATCACATTTGTAACACAGTATGATGTTGAACTTTATCAGAGAATTGAACAATTAATTTCGAAACAGTTACCCCTTTATGAAACGGAAGAACAAGAAGTAATGCTGCTACAAGAAAGAGTAGCGGAGGCTCAACGTATTGTAAAAATGGTAAGTTAAAAGAAGTTTGAAAAGATAAGAGCGATATAAGAAATAAAATTAACATATACATTGAAAAATTAACTGATCTCTCTAGGAACTAAAAGATATAGAAGATAGCAAAAAATCTGGTAAGAGAAAGAAACGTACAAATGTAGACAATGAGGATGACACAGAGCAATCTCTTGGAGTTAGAAAAAGAATAAAAAGAAAAGGAAAAGGCAAATGATTTGGAAGAGGATGGAATAATAATTATTATTCTGCATACAGGTCAGCACAGATTATACTTAAATAACACTCATATCTTAATAAATAATGTAAACGCGACACAGAACTTTTATTATCATTGTTATTTTTTATTTATAAACCAGTCCACCATTTCCCTCATATGAATATTTGACCCAGACTTATAGTCTTTATATAATTTTCAAGTAATTTAATTTACAAAATCTTTTTTTCTTTGTATTCAATTTCAAAATGCCTGATTTAACAGTGTGGTGGAAATGAGTATCCTGATGTGTTTATCACTTACCATCACGCGAATTTCAATATACAAGGATATTTGGGATGAACTGCGATTAAGATTATGCAGAATAAATGTATGCATAAGTAAAAGGCTAAGAAAAAGGGATAATCTTTATAATACTGAGAAAATTAGCATTGTATTATAACGATTTTTAAGTCTTTTCACAGAGCGAATAATATTTATGTTTCACTCAAGTAATCACAATAAAATATGTAATAAAAATCACAACTTTTACCATTGCCATTTATCATCTGCAATAAATCTGTTAGGTGAAATTAATAAAGCACCGAGGCAAAACATGTTATAGTATGGTCAATATATCTACTTGCACGCTTTGAATAAGGTATAAAATATGATTGACAAAGCAGAATCCTGTTTATAAAAAAATGCAAACTAAAGAAAATTATGTATAGTTAAATAGAAAATTATTGTAAAAGCATTACGAACATTATGTGTAATGAATGCAGCGAACTAGTGAAGAATTGATTAATAAATTTCACTTCAAGTTTTTCTAAAAAATATTAATGCAGCCCTATGCTTATGTTATAACGAAGAGTAAGGGAACAATTATTGTCCCGTCAAGTTAATAATTAGAGTGACTTCTCTAAAATCTAATAAATTGTTATTAATTATATAAAGTGGCAATAAATTCCTTAGTCTTTTAATGTTTGTAACAGCTTGGTTTTGATATAATGTGCACTAGAAAATATTGCGTGATGTTGCTTAAAGTGAAAATTCTCAAATATAGATAAGTACAACTTTAAAAATACAATTGATTAAAATGGTGCTATATAAACTGTAATTCTCAGTTGCCTATCTTGATTATTAATGCAATGTCAATAAGCGCAATGCTGTCAATATATATTAATTGTCGAACAAAGTTATCATCAATATAAGAAAGTGTATGACACGTCACGAAACTTTGCTGAACGTGCTAAGAATAAATTCATATCGAACTATACATGTGCAAACAACCTTTTACTGCAATATCATTTTTTCAAAGGCTACATACATACGTATCTGTTTAACTATTTGAAGTAAATTCGAAAAATGCATTGGTTGGGTTCATCATGCAAATATCCATCGCTGCATTTTTGTAACAGGAATTTCTGCTTAAAGTATATTTACGCTTTGATCAATAATTAGATCAAGTCTCTATACTAATCGAACGTACGAGAATTTCAATCTTAATATCGCTAAAGAATGTAAGTTTCATCTCGTTGTCGAAGACGTTTGTAATAACGAACAGCGCGCGTGCAAGCGATTACTTCAGTCTCTGAAGCAAAGACTTTGTCTGAAGTTATTTATTCCAAATGCCGATACTGCTTATACTGTTCGATATGAAAAAATACATATCAAAAAGAAAAGGATAAGGTACTAGTGTTAAGTTTTCTTGTATATTAAATATTCTTCTTCAATCCTATCCTCGGTGATGAAGTACCGACAGTTATAATAAATAAATTCGTACAATATGACTCTGTCTCCTTTTAAGATATAAATACATATGCATAGCGATTATCACGAGTCGCCATTCGACGAACACATAATTGAGTCGCAAAATACTTGAAAGGAAAAGTGTTGAATAATCTGAAATTACAAGGCGTGTGGCGAGAGTAGCCTATTCTAATGTGCTACTATTTCCATGTTAGTCAATTTTAGACCTCAACGGTGAGCTCGGGTCTCCTTAATCGTTAGAACGAATATAAGTAACCTAATCGAGCAGAATCTAATGGATGGAATGTTCCAAATACAGGTCAAGATGTGCCAGTGACAGAAATTGAAACAACTTAGGTTTCATTTAAATGAGAAATAAAATATATTCCATAATATTATTATTCACTATTTCTACACATTCTGTACAGTAATTCAATTTAAGGGTTTTATACCTCAATATACTTTATACAAAAAGGCTACTTATAATCTAACATTAAGACATACCATAGCATGAGCGCTCTCCATCTCACCGCTAAACGGCAGATGGGCCGCACGCATGTTTGTACTGGTATTACAGAGTCAGTCGCCAGCGAGTATAACTTCTTCCTCTTGTATCACACACCTACACACTAAAATGTTGAAAGTGTGTCTCTGGTGTCTTTCATATCATTATCATTTATAGTTACAAATTACTGTCCCCAATAAACGTACTCCATTATTTCTGGATTTCACTTATTTCATTTTCGAAAAGGAATAGGGGAGATTGATTTATCATCGCAGCATCAAAATGTAATGAAGTGCCTTCATTGCCTGCCATGCACAAGTTCGTATCTTTGTTTTTTGTTTAACTTTTCTGAGATACTCTTTACCAATAAATAAAATTATATTTTGTGAAAATATAGAATCGTAAAAAATAAAATCTGTCTTTTCAGTTTTTGATAATACCGGTACAGAAATAGTGCATTTCAGAGACTCCACAAATGATAGATCTGTTAATTCAGGTCTCTGTCCTCTAAGTACTTGTACTCAAAAGTAAAGCCTTCTTTCTTTCTTTGTCCCCACTTTTCATAATCAAAATAGATGTAGGTTCCCTGCAATGTAAACAATAATTTTCAACGTACTTTTTCAAACATGTTGAGCATAAATTGTAAATAAAGTATTTAGAAATGTAATCAAATAGTTTATTATTGTCAAAGGAATGCTCTCTAGTTGTGAAATTTATTTCAATAATATAATTTATGACGTATTGATATTGATATATAATAAAGGAGACAGTAACCTGTTCATATTCCTCATTAATAACTTTAGGCTCTTCGTGCCTTTGAAACCACATCATGTATTTTGTATGAAACCTCCAACTCTGTTTTTTCAAAGCTTTTGCTGCCAAGTATTGACCCTTGGAACCTTCCATGTAATAAAATATAAAAAACAATGTTTCCGTAGAAAGACGTTGGAAGAATTCTACAGTATCCGAATGAGGAAGCTGGACCTACGTAAGGAAATATTGCAAACATCAAATTTTGAAATTCTATCCCATGCAATTTTATTACTCTTTTACACACCTGTTGATAGTAAGGTGGCGTAGGACACAAATTTCTTGGCAAATATGACCGTAAACGTTCAGAATCGGAGGGATGAGGCATATGATAATAAGCAGCTTCCATCATTTGAAACTGTAACTGGTGTTCCTTTTGCAAAGGTACCGGTCCCAGAGGTGCTACGCCAAGTAAAGGTGGAATGTGTGCTTCCGAAGTGGCGTTGTTACTATTGTTTGCCTTGGCACTGTCAAAGATGTTTCTGTTCGGCTCAGATGGTGGTATTTCCAGACCTGCTCGGACAATGACTTGTTGGGCAATAGATTTTAGAGAGGACATGCCATCAGGAAGTTTAGGGATGAGACCATTGGCAGTGGATGGCGCTGGCGAGCATGAATTCGCAGGCAGAGGCGAAGACCTAGTGCTAACCGAAGATTGTGGTGAAGAAGATGGAGGGATGGGTGTTGTCATTTCTGTTTCACTATTGTGATTTTGACTTTGCTGGCTATGTAATATATGCGTCGTCTGAATAGGTGCTGGATTATTATGCTGCTGGGAGATCGATTGTTGCACGTTCGAAGTAACGCTGGATGTAGAAGATGATGATAGCAATCCATTTTCGCTGCTATGAGCTGTAAATGTGAAGATTACGTGATAGACAAAATACGATATTACGTTCTTTAATTACACAAATAAATATTAATAAATATATATCAGTATATTCAAAAGCTATTTGAATACAATTATGTTACAAAAAATCTATTAATGGTAGATAGTAAAACTATAATGTAAATAATACATTATGTGGAGAGAAATAAGGTACCACTTACATGACGTTTTACTAGAAGTAGAATGGATGGCTTGTGAATTACTGTGTGAAGCAGCTACTGTGGCAAAATTGCCAGCATTAGTTGTTGCAATGTGATTACTAGTAGAACTAGGCGAGCTATGGCTAGGTGTCATGGGAATGGTCTTGCTTGGAGTGCTGCTTGATAACAAATTCGATTTTATGGTGGCAGTGCTTCCCGTGGTTGGAATGCTCGCTTGAGAATTTAATAGCGGCCTGACTGCTGTTGGTTTTACAGGCTGAAATTATAATGGAATAATTATCACATCTGACAATTTTAATGCTAAGTGAATAGTCCAGTGACAAGGTCAATAAAAGCAACATACACACCTTTGTTTTTTTATCTATATCTGTAGAACTATCACTCGAATGGTTGTGCATGGTGGAACTCAATGGTGGTGATGGTATTGGTGAAGTACCAGAGTTAGTCGAGGTTGGTGTACCTCCAGTCTCATTGCTATTGTTGCTATCTGTTGTTGCTGCAGAGGGAATACCAACCCCAGACAACTCCACTTCATCGAGACCAATAATATCATCGTAAATGTATTCATTTTCCTCAAAGTCAGGCTCTTGCGATGATTCAATATAATATTCAACATCATCTTTTATCCTCTTGATCTAATAGAAATTCCACATAAACTTCAATATAGTTGCAATGCAAAAAAATCTTCAATTATTATTATACAAGCACGAATGCAGAGGGATAATTTAATTAGCATAAACCAACTAGTTAACTTTCTGTAAAAAAAAAAAACTCACTGTATCAACTTCAACAGACATATTATCCAACATGCGTAATAAAGTTTCCAATTTACGGATATGGTAACGATGCTTATCAAGCTTTGCTTTCAGCTCATCCATTCTATCTTGTTTATCTTTATCTAACCTTTTTTTCTTTCCTGCTAGTAATGATTCTATTTCTGATTCAAATGTATCCAGCTAAATCAAAATGAATAATCAGCACATTGATATAATTAATATAAATAAGATTTGTAAATGATTAAATTATATAGTATTCCCTATACCTGAAGATTTAGAGCATCTATTGAATTTGCAAGCCAATTACTAACTTCTTCTCGTTCTTTTTGAGCTGGGTCAAGTTTCTGTGCTGCACCTAAACCTTCCTTGGAGTAAGCCTTTGTTTTTGTTTCTCTTTCAACAACTTTAAACCTTTCCATTTGCTGTAAAAAAAAGAAAAAGAAGAAAAAGAAAAAAAGGTGATAATATAATTCTTATAAAGTCACGTCGTTAAATATTTAGAATGTAACATCTTCCAAGTATGTATTTCATTCATACAGTATACTCACAGTCTCAATTAGCTTCCTGTAGTCAAGAAGTGTACTCTTATCCTTAATTTCTCCAGATGCGATCCAGCTTTTAATCTGATCGCGTAACCTCTGAAGTTTCTTGATTTCCTTTTTAAGGTCAGCCTCATACTTCTCCTTCTGATTGCTATTAGTGGCATTATGAACTTTCTGCCAAATATCTTCGAAGGTTTCTACACCCTCTGTCACTTTTTTAAGGCACCGATCTATTTCACCTATAACATAAAAAAGAAAATTAACAAGTTATATAATACATAATAGTAGAAGTAAGCCCTACTTTAAGGCTATTAAGAGAAATTAAAAACAAAAATCACATTTAATTACCATATGATATTTAATTAATAAGTCATAGATAAAAATTTCTTTTAATAGGAATACTTATATGATAGTACGAATTTGCAATATATATATATATGTTATCAGAAGTAAAATACATAAATACAATAAGAAGTATCAACTGGAACAAACAAATATTTACTTATCGGTAATAAATCTGTTAAAATCTTTACCAAGTGATATGTTTTTAAAACTACGCAAGGACTTAAAAGTAAATGGTATTAAAGTCATAGATGATGTATTCTTCAAATTGCATAAAATGTGTATTCAGATGTACTTTCTACAACTAGTTTAACATATATCTTTATGTACGCAATAAACAGAATTGATTCAAATCTGTCGCTTTAAAGGTTATGCTAACATATTACAATTGTTTTATGCTACAAACAGCAAGTATTAAAGAAAAGCCAGTAGATTTATACAAAATAAGTAGGAAAAATAGCGAATAAAAGCAGTGTTCCATTACACCACCTTAGTAGCCTTTAACAACTGTCAGATAGCAAAATCTGCATGCAAATAAATAAAATGAATAAAAATAATACTGTTTTTTTGCAATAAATGTAAATTTTAATAATTAGTTTGTAAGTTTAGTGCGGACAACAAGTAGAAGCCAATCTGTGGTGATACAGAGCCATAACAAATTTTCTGAATGTAAACATGCTGAAAACATTTTCTCCTCACCTTGCAACTTTCTCGTCGCAGCCATGGCTATGTAAACATGTGATACAATGATTCATGCATAGTCTAGACGTAATGGGAAAAAAAACGGAACAATTTTTCGGAACAAATAGTCGCTGAAGTATTATTCCCAGTATAATATGGGAGGCTCGGCCACAAGATGGCTTCCGTTTTCAAATGACAACGTCCGACTGTCCGTGAGCGAGCCGCGCTCGAAGCACGTTCAATTTCGTCCGATCTTTAACCTCTTTCAAATAAGGCAAGCGTTACGTCTGTCCAAAAAATTGACAGCACATAAAATACACAAAAAGTGGTAGCATCAACAAAAGATATAGGTATATGAACTACTTAATAAACGGGACAGTATATTTATGCATTGGCGCATTCACACACATTCTATCTAACGCACATACTTATTCTCTGTGGGTTCCTGAAAACAATTAAATTGAGCCTGCCTTATGCCATATTCATATTAATACAAAATATAAGGCTCTTATCTCAAGTTGCGTTTTTCTCACACTTGTTATATCCTTTAATTTACTGTATGTACTATAATAAGATACTACTGTAATGACAGTACTGGACAAATCAACAGGAAATTTATTATTTACTTGGTTAGTTTTATTTCAAATACGAGATTCGCCAATGAGAGTCTTAAACACATCTAAAATATACTACGTATATAATGAGAACTTAGCTTGTTAAATTTAATTTGATAGAACTCTGCCTTTTTAGAGATTTTAACATATAACACTGGATATAGTAAGACAGATTTAATAATTGGAAAATTTATCATACGTGTAATAATACCAATATTCTCATACGTTTTGTTTTCTCTTAAATTTGCCGCCAATAATTTGAAAATAAAATTATGAATAAAATATCGCCTAACCTGTTTTTCCAATATACCTTCGTTCTTAATTGTTGAAAAAATCATGGTTTAATCTTTATGTGGACTATGATTGGATAATACCCTTTATACAATTTTCTTCGTTACTGGTATTCAGAAACTAAGGTTAAGTTTTTGTAGCCAACCCTTCACAAAAAAATACATATATAAAATTTGTAAGTCATTTAGTGTCCATGGATTTGTATTGTTAAAGCTATACAATTTGTGTGTAATTTATAAATTTGAAAAAATTCGGAAAATTTGTATCGGTTACAAAAATCCATTTAATATTAACTTTCTTTTTTAATTCTTTACAAGTAATGATTTAAAACGTAAATGATATAAATTATATTGTAAACATCAGTGGACGTAACTTACTGTAATAATCATGGATGAAACGGTCGCTAAGAGGGAAGCAAGAAGAAAACGAATTTTGGAAAATTCAGAGCGCCGCTTACAAAGAATTGTTGGTAAAAATAACCCAAATGAACTCGAAGGTATAAAAAACTCAAAGTTTTCAATTTCTATAGATATCATAAATTATTTGTTTCTAAGAAATTGGATGCTTTTAGGTTATCTAAACATCCATTGATAATAATAACTTCATACTTTAAAAACTGTCTTAATTGTATGTTCTATATTATATAGAAGAATGATTAGAACATTTCTCTAATTAGATTTCTCTCGTATACATTTTCAGACGTGTCAAATAAGATTACCAGTCTAAATGTACAATCAAATACATTAGAGTTAGAAGCAAATGGTATATCTGTAAACAAAGCATTTATTGAGGATGAAAATGATGCACTATACCTTCAAGGTAAAAGCTTATAATAGATATGATAAAAATTTCATTCGAGAAGATTTTTATACGTTAATTACACTTTTATGCATAGGTGATATCATTATGGAACAAAGAGGAAATACAAGTAGCAAATCATATTTTGGTTTAAATAATGAGGATACTTCTTCTGTATTAAGCAATTCATACAACTGTAGTGACATAATAAATGATAAATATGGTTGTACCGATAAAAAATCCAATATGAAACATTTTGGTAGTCATGAAAGTACAGAGTATCTACAAGAGAAAAATATTTCAAATTATCCACTACAAACTAATATATGCAATAGAAGTTCATTATCAGGCATTTTATTATCTAATCACATAAGTTATATTGTGCTAGCAGTTATAGTTAATGTTCTACTGATGTGTAATATGGATTATCTATTTGGGAAGGTATTGATATTACAATCAACTTATTATACTAGCATGTACTTTTAATATATACTTATTGTACACAAATATGTTTAATGACTAAAATTATTATTTTTCAGGGTATTATTGTACCCTGTTTTATTATGATGCTTGCACGCTTGTGTATTTGTACAAGCATTCAAGAGCCACAACATGGAAGTCCCTTAATTGCTGCCCTGATCTTGTGTAATGTTAAGCCTATACTAACTTATCGTTTTACAAGGGCAATGAGCATCTTTACCTCAATTGTAACAGATTTAGCGTTATATATTTTTAGCTTTACGCTAATATATTGTGCAAGTGCTTATTATTTACAAGATTTCAATATTTTAATTGCATCCAGTATGTAAGAGTATGATACAAAGGTAATATTTCTTTGACAATTAGATGCAAGTAACTATTTATAAAAGAAATAAAATGTTTTTGTAGCAATAACTCCTATGAAATATAAAGATTGCTGTTACATGTAATGCATGTACTCATTAGATATCATTATACATAAAATTATTATTCTCTTATTGAATACACACGTAAATGCAAAGCGATTATCTATATACTTAGAATTTGATCTGTGAATTATATATTGTACAATAAAAAAAGTTCTACTGATATAAAATTGTATATGCCTATAGCAATATAAATATGTAATCAACTTGTAAATAACTATTATAATGGTATTGATTAAATACTTTATTTACATGTCATATGTTAAAATCTTTTGTGATTAAAATACATTTCTCAATTGTCTGAATAGTCCACATACTTGAAGTTATATGTTTTACACACATGACCAGTGCTTATGTGCAATTCTATCTAACATAATTTTATACTTTGAGAAATAATGTGTCATTTGTTGCTTTGCCAGATATTATTGATTCCTTTGTTTTATAGATGTCTACAAAAGAATTTACATGGTTTTATAAAAATTACAAATCTGAATAGTTTACTAAATAGAGCATGCTGTATAAAAGGTAATCGAACATAAATTTTTTTTTAATAAACTGCATTTATTTATCATATTTTATCATTTCACTAAAAAAAGAAAAACAATGATAGAAACTAATCTCATAATATATAAATTTATTTAATCAAATATAATTTTGTATACAATATGTCCAAAGGTTAACAGATGAAATCTAAAAAATACTATCAGTGGTAATAAATGAAAAAATTGGTTATTTGTACAAAAGGTTCCAACAGCCAAGTAATGCTGCAAGAATGCATGCACCAATGAATACATACTCTTTCAAAATATCCGGATCATTAGCCAATCTTTTTAATGTTCTCGCACAAAATCCCGATTTATTATTATCTTCTTCATCCGATTTTGGAATATGCTTTTTAATATTTTCTGTAATTGTATTAGTACGCGACAGTATCGTTTGTAAATAATCTGTCAAAGCAGAATTTTTACTACACTTATCTACTTTTAGTAAATCATTTTCATTGACATAAGTCATTAGATCTTTTTTAATAAAATTAGGTTTAGTCACACAACTCACAGTAGAATACAGGTTATAATAATTTTGAGAGTGACTTAAAAGATGTTCATAAACTACTAAATTCTGACCAATGAAAGACTCATGAGATGAGGTATTTATGGAAGAATCTGGAACATCTGTGCTCCGACCCACAGCAGTGCTATTGAAAATTTTTAAAGGAACTAGTGTGGTAGAATTAGTCTTTTTATAAAATTGGGTGGAGCACAATAATCCCTATTTATTTTTTTTATTTTCATTGTTTTGAAACCTGGAAAATTCTTTATGAGAAATGACACCTTCGTGACCTTTCTGTATCATGTTTTGCTCCCATTCTGTTTTCTGTTTAAGATATACATCCATTAATTTTGATGCATCAATACAATACTTTTTCCTATCTTCTTCGCTCATAGTTTTCCATTGAGAACTTAAACCTTTTATAAAATCCTAAATTAAATGTTTTATTATAATGGTAATTATCTACACTTATTATTACTAAATAAAAAATTATTTGACCCTTATAAACTTTTGATCATTTGATGAAAAAATTCAAATACTGGTAAAATATAACATACCTGAATACTACAATCATTTTCTTTTGTTTTTATCATTTCCTTTATAAACAATAAAAAAGCAGATGGTGGTTTTTTAGGTTTTCCAAGTGATTCAAGATTCTGAAAAGTAATGAAAGCAGTATTTATAATAACTAATCATTTTTTATAGAACATATATTACCATATACTTACACGTTTACGTGCTGCTTTTTCGGCTTCTGCCCGTATTTTCTCTTCAATGACTAAAAGTTCTGCTCGTTGTTCTGGGGTAATTGATTTTTCATACTCTAATATCTTTTTCATATATTCTTTGTACTCTGTGTCATATTCTTGATGTAATTTAAGTTTATAACCAGGATCTTCTGTGACCCATTTTTCAGATATTTTTTTTACAATTTCAGTAGTTTTATATTGTGGAAATTCAGTGATAATATCTGGCCTCATTATTTGCAAATATTTAAAAAATGGGGTTAATGGTTTTTTTGGCTTCTTCGGTAACAAGTTTTCTTCTATGGATTTTTTAGTCCTCATTGATATATGTTGACAAGAATTTATAAACCAACATCTATAAAAAATATATATATTTACATAATAAAAATATCTTAATAACATTGATTTCGTGATTAATTAAAGTGATGTATAAAAAACGTTGTTCATCTTTTACTGAAAAATCGTTTGAAATAGCGTAGGATATATGGAATACAAAGCGAAATACGTGTATATTTAATGTTAATGGATAAGCATATTAATTTTCTAGATATAAATTTAGATAGAAAAAGAATGTATAATAAAAAAACTTATTATTTTGTGTTTTGGCAACACGTGTATCAAGGTTAGAAATTCATAGTGTTGTATTCACGTAAGAATAATTATCAAATATTCCTCAGTGCAGCAATTTCGTAATTGTTATACTAACTTTTATATTGACAGATATATGATTTGTAACATATTGTTATACCTTGTATTTAAAAGATTAATAGAACCAACAGGAACAAAAAGTCTCCCACAACCCGCCATAATTATATTGTACATAAACACTTGTACCAACCATACGCACTGTCTTTCTCAGAGATAGTATACTTTTTATAAATATTGTAAGTAAATATGCTTTTTGAAGACTCAAAATTATGCTTTCTACTAACTGATATAATATTTTTATTTTATTTCACAAATATATGATTGGTTGATAAATAAAATTTGTTCATTTAATTGGTTGTAAACCGTTTCATATCTACACCTCCGTTGTCTACACATTGAATGTCTACAACATTGGCAACTGTTGAAAAATAAATGTTATTGGGAATTTCCCGTTTTATTTTTTTTCCGTAGGTACTTCCCAGAAAACAAAAAGATAGCAAATAATGAAATTGTTGTGCTGATATTGTTTCTTATCGTAATAACTAACATAATATAACACCCTTAGCTTATATTTATGTGAACAAAGGTATTTGAAATAATAAAGTAATAAAAATGAGCATGTTAGTGGAAACTAGAACGAAGGTAAGCATACTTTTATTAACTTTCATTAGTACTAATAATTATCTAAATATATCTACATATATAATCTTATATACATGGATATTTTGTTTAATGCCTTTATCATTTTACTATGTTATAAACAATACTTGATAAGGTATTATAATATAATTATTTGTTTTTCTGTTATACTCCTAATTAAAATATATTTACAGTGGTGCGATATTTTAGAAAGCTTACTTGAATGTCCTGTATGTTGTGAAATACCAGAAAGTTATATATATCAATGTAAATCTGGTCATCATATATGTCAAAACTGTCGTTACAAGTTAGCAATATGTCCAATATGCGGATTTGATTTTTCGTATACAAGAAATTATCTTGCTGAAGCATTATCCGTCAGCTTAAAAGATATAATGGTCAGCACAAAAATCTTATGTCTGTGAAAATATTTATTTATAACTTAGGATAAAAATTACCTCAATTATTAAATATGTGAAAATGTATTGTTTTTTAATAACTAAAATTTTTAATTAAAGTATTTTTTATAGACATCTCTTATGTATCCTACACATAAAATTAATAGACGGATTTTAGAAAATAAAATATGTGTGCATACACAAACACAAGAAATATCTAAAACATCGGTAGAAGTACAAACAGGAAACATATTTTTTGTTAAAAATATGTTTACACAAACAAACAAAATTGACACAGATAAGCAAAGAAAAAGAGAAGGTACAGTAATACGAATAGTATGTATGAAAATAAGAATATTTAATAAATTATATTAAATATTACCTTAAATATTATTACAGATATAGGCGACAGAAAAATACTTGAAAAGGCTATGCAATAAAAAGAATATAATGTGCAAACCATTGAAGAAAAAAGATAGTTATTGCAAGCACTCATTTCTATCTCTTGGATGTTTCTTACATGTTCTATTATCAGTCTAATTATTTCTTTTATTACTTATTTGCTCGTTTCAATTATTTAATTGTTTCATTTAGAATTATTATTTTATGTACTAAAATATACCATACGAGGTACGTAACTTTACTTTGCTATTAAAATGTGTTTTTTTAACTAAAATTTTATAGTTCCTAAAAAATGTAATGAAATGTTGAAAATAAATGTTCAAAGTGTAATGTGTTTTTACTTTTTAAGAGCTATATTTCTTCTTGTGGCATTCTATTTTTTCACTTCTATTTCTACCACTAAGCAAAAACATAGTTTTCTAAAATTTGAAAATGATACATTTACTCCATTGTTTATTAATTTTATCTTTTATTTCCTCCCGATAAGTTTGTATCTTATATACCTTTTTTCTTTCATATATATTATCCTTTATCCAAAATAAAGAAGTTCCGTTAGAATACAAAATATTTTTATTTCATGACATTAAACAAGAACAAAATGTAAACAAGAACAAAAACATGACAATATGCTTGGGAAGTAAGGTTTGAAGTTCGATACCGGAAAAAGTACGAAAATTACGATAATCGAGATTCGAGATGAATTGTTCACGACCAATGAAAAGACTTTCGTTAAATCGATAGGTCACATCTCGAAATACACTCGAATCAGGTCTGGGGCGCAATACGTTAGTGCGCTGTGTTTGTTTCCTTCGCGTAGGACCGAAAGCCGTGAGAAAAATGACTCAGGAAGGCCAGTAAGTATAGCGAAATTTGTCTTATTTCCCTGCACTGATTTTAGAATCATCTGTTGTCATCTTTCGCATTGACATTAAAAGCTTAATTATTGTAAATAATGGAACTTAATAAAGATATAATTGCCGCCCCGTGGTTTTCGAAAAGCCGCCATATTGTATAGGATAGTTTTATTGATTCTCGAAGTTTCTGGCAAGCAGACGTAATTCGTTGTTTTTTAATATACATTTTCTCTTTAAAAAATACTTTATTATGTCATAATGAAAAGAACAATTTTACACAATATTTATATCTCATTTATTTCTCATGCAATGATCCCGATCATGATGCACTGCATGCAAGGCATTCCCCGGCGATCAAACGTGATACCCTTGCTGATACAAGCGTTTAAAAAAATTCTTTTTCTTCTTTTACCAAAGATATGATAACTTTTGTTCAAAATAAATAACATAATTTTACACGCATATTTATAATCTACCATTATGATCACAACTTGTATATTATAATTCATAAACGTTTTTTGCCTTGCCGTAATGATAAGCGATTTTTTAAGAGCGTACATTTTATTACTATAACCTATACGAACGCTTCGTAAATTTAATTATACTGAATTATCTTACAAAACCTTTTTTTTATGAAGTTTTGCTTGATTTGGCTAAAGTTAAGCATGTAGAAATTGTAAAAACATATTTATCACAATATATCTACAGCAATTATTTGATCAAACTTCGTATATACATATGTACATTTAAACTTAACCTAAATAACTGCACCACCCCTTTTTTGTTCAATTGTTTGTTTGATCATTGAATTTTTACCATGTTTCAGACTACCTCCTCCACCTGTTATGTGGGCACAAAGGAGGAACATACTGTTCGTTACTATATGCTTAGAGGATTGCAAAGATCCTATTTTAAAAGTCGAACCAGAAACGTTATATTTTAAGGGTATGGGTGGGACAGAGAAAAAAATGCATGAAGTTACAATTAACTTATATAAAGAGATTATTCCTGAGAAGACAATGAAAAATCTAGGAGGCAGAACTTTGGAATTAGTTTTGTTTAAAAAAGTAGAAGGACCATATTGGCCAAGATTAACTAAAGAAAAGACAAAGGCTCACTGGTTGAAAAGTGATTTCAACAAGTGGAAGGATGAAGACGATAGTGAGGATGAGGGTGACTTTGACGGTGGCAACTGTGAATTAGAAGATGTAAATTTTTTATATTGATATTAATACAAAGATTTTCCTTTTTTATATTATCATTTAATTAAATCGCACGTACTTACATTATCTTATAATGTTTACAGATGATGCGACACATGGGTGGCTTAGGAGGCTCTGGAGACAGTAAGCCTAACTTCGATGATTTGGGGGATGATGTGGATGAGGTCGACAGTGACGATGAAGCGTTACCTGATTTGGAATGAACAACTTTTTAATAATGCAGCAAGTTAATCCTCTGAAAAGAAATGACGACCTATGGATAGTGCACCATCGAGAGATACATCAGTAGGCCATGCTGTTTGTATTTTCGATTACAAATAATTTTTACAAATTTGCTAATGTCCCACGTTGTAGTAGTAAACAATCAAGTGCGGTGCGCTAAAGAAAATATTGAAGGATAATTGCAAAGGTTGGCGTACGAACAGTAATACAGTTTCAAAGCATTCTTCATCCCTTTTTAGTCTGTAGTTCATACAATAAGTTATAATGGACAAGCTTTTTTAAAGAATTGTGTAAAATATCAAGAAGGTAAAATAATGATAAATACTTAAATCGTCTGAAGAATTGTTTATTTCAGTAAAGCCCGTTAATATATCAAACTCGAAAGTTCTGGAGAATAAGAATGAAAACAGATTAATAAAAAGCATATGTCCTTTCTTTACAAGTTTTCATTGATCGTCTTATAAATTAAAGAAACTCCATATAAATATACAGACTCAGAATATATTTAAAGTCTTCAAAATTTATTTGTAATCAAGAAGAGGCATTGAAACATACGGTTTAAAATAAAATGATACATTTCATACAACTTAATTAAATTACTTAACCAACGATACTAGAAGCACCACGTAATGCTAAATATCCAGCAGTTATATCCATTGGCAAACTGCGAACTGTGGCAAATTCTTCAGCAGTTGCATAATATAACTTAGTTTGTGGATCTGTATACCGTGCCTGTAAAAATAAATGTGATTAACATCTGTGTTCATACCTTAATAATATGACTGACACATAGAGTACGAAACTGGATTCCTCAAAATGTTAATTTTTTCAAGTAGTACATTTACCAACGATACGTTTTCAAAGTGAATGATCAAAAGTGCAATATTGTATGATTTGAACAAGTTTCATATTATGAATAACTTACAGGCAGACCAGAAATATCAGAATACTTCTTTGCGGGTTTAAAACTTGGTGGTGCATTGACAGCACTATCTGAAATTTACATTAGTATAGAATTAATAATATTGATAATTTAGCCAGTGATAAAAGTTTATTTCATTTATAATGATTTTGATGTTCTGACAAAATTTTGCATTGTTTCTACAAAAGTGTTTTGCGCTCATTAGAGAATATTAATAAAAATGTTTACTTGACATTGACTGATCTATTGTTACTACTGTATTTTAATTTTAATTTAAAACATTAAATATTAATATCAAAATTCGTACAATGTACTACTTCAACAGGCCATGGTAAACTACGTTCCTGAGCCAAAACCTGTTTAAGAGATCTCCAAGTTCTTTTCTTTCCAGTATTACTTATAGGTCGAAATTGTTGATGGAAAGTTGGATTTTTAAATATGGGTTGCGTTTTCTTATTGCCTTCTACTATCTCCTCGCTCACCATCATTCCATTCTATCTAAAAATGAAGATATTGTTAATTAAAAGTAATTTCTATAATTATTTATAAAGTAGCTTAGACATTTCACGATAAGTTTCCTGTATTATAACATTAAACCATATAAATTTGTTTACATTATATGTAACAGGCCACAATATCCTATAAACATATACCTCTTTGATAAAATATTCTCTGGACAGGATAAAATTAACATCTTGTTTATTTCACAACCGAGTATGGCACAAATCATATGAATCATAGTTATATTTTGATGCCTCACTAAAAGTTTTGCCCAATGACTTATAATCAATAAAGCTTTATAATGCTCCTTAAAATCACTAAGAACAATTTATATAATTAAAATTTATGAATTTAAGATCCTTTAAATATTTAAAAATACCTTGAAGATTCAAAATGATATCTACACCCTTGTGATAAATGGTTCTGTATAGTAGCAGATAAATCATTTGTGCAAAGTACATATGCTTTTTCACTTGGTTCAATTAAACACATTATTGCCTGCTTACATAGCAAAATTACTTGTTGATATTTTCTATCGATAGTTTTAACATTGGTAGAATCAATCTCCTACATATCAGTACAAATGTAAAAATAGATTAACAGATAAATTATACAATTTCATATTGTGAAGTAAGTATCGTGTATTTCTACAAATTCACATTGTTACCTCAGTTGCTATATATAATGACATATGTACGTGTCTCTGTATAAAATTTTTATCCTTTGTACAAAGTTGTAATGCTTTATTATTTAATTCTATTTCATATTCCATATACTGTACTATGTTATCTGTTAAATTACATTTTAAGGTGCTACTATTCTTTTCATCATTTTTCTTCAAATCGTTCATTACAAAATTATCATATTGCTTTGAAGTTGTGTTTTTTATCGTGTATTTATTATGCAAGATTCCTTTATTCTTCTTACTACGAGAATTCTTTTTATGTGTTTTTAATGATTTATATTTATTCTCGATTATGCCTTGTTGCGATTTTACTATATTCATTTTCTGAATGATTTTTCTGTTAATATTTTGCAAATAAGATGTAAGAACTGAAATATTTCTTGAATAAATAGACTTATCAAGAATATTCGTGTGTTTCTCTATAAAATTTTGTATATCACATGGATTTGAGAAATCCAGGTTACTTTGATATATGTCTTTCATCTTGTCATAAATATTTAATTGTTTATTTTGTACTTTATATGTTTTATCCACGTAGGTTAAGAAATATGTTTTTTCTGATCTTCCATAATCCAAGTTTTGCATAAACGAATGTATTAATTTATCCAAGTTAAAGGTTGATATATGAAGCATACTTATTTCGAAATGTGTATTATAGTTTTATATTATCAAATATATCTTTCATTTGTACTTAACAAGATAGGCAAGAAGATATGTAATAATAGTCAATGTATGATGGCATTTGTCTTATTATTTTGAAACAAACTTCAAAGCATGATTTATAAGTTTATAAAAATATTACGGATCAAATAGCTTAAAATATAATCTTAATAGCTTAAAATATGACACAATCGGCGCGAAGATTTTGCCAGAAAGAATTTATCAAAACGTGCAAGTATGTAAGATATCGTAAGTACGATAAATAAAATGAACGATCTATTAGAAAAATAATGAGAACTTTAATGATCTCGAATCAATTATATTATACTAAAAACTATAATTTATAATGTTTTGCATATATATAAAATTGTAGTCAGCATCTATGGAAATTGCGCATACATACGTGTAAAAAAAACTTTGTCACATAGAGGTTAGAAACGACAATACATTTAAGTTCTTATTTATTCATTACAATAGTACAAGACTATATTCGCTACCTTGTTTGTTGACTATAAATATTCTTCACTGCTTCCTTACTTCGAAAATCGTTCTATGAATTCCTTTATTCAAAAAAGTTTATTTGATGGTTTTCACTGCTCTTATACCATTAAAATTGTATCGTATCTTACTCTTATAACGAACAAAAATTTCGGGTGAAGATTACAAATGTGTCACCTGTGTTATAAACTTACTAAGCCTCGAGAGTTTTTCAGCTTCTACTTATACGCTACAAAAAGCTTTTTTAAAAATCACAATAATTGATTGAAATATAAGCGAAACATAGAAAATATATCATTCTTTACAATTTTATGCATTGTCTTATACAACTAATAAAGTGTATATAAAATGTGAAATGACATTTATTTAAATTTTCTTTTATAAAATCGCGAATCGAGGAGAATGGGGAAAAGTACGATACCGTTAACGATTGGCAAGTGCTGAAGTAAGTAAAGCTGAGTAAAGCATTCTTAAAATTTCGAGGGTTTTTCCAAAACTTTCGCAGCTAGAATGCACGAATCAAATTCACTCTTTACGCTGTACACTATACACGTGTTCTCCAATCAGAATACGCGTTTCTCGTGACGTATCTATCTCAATGCTATGTATATATGTGCAAAGTAGTCTTATATGGGAGGACACCGAAATTCAATAGCAGATCAAACCAAACGTGACAAGGTTCACCTTCTCACTTTCGTGAAGGTCATAAGGACGAACGGTCAAAAAAACTTGTTTTAGAATCACTATCAATAAGGTACTCCCTGCGGTCGTGCCTAAAAAGGGTTTCATTAAGAACTTTCAATAGTTGTTATACGGTAAAACCAATCATGGGACGAAAATTTTTTGTCGGTGGAAATTGGAAAATGAATGGGACCAAAAAAGAAATCGATGATATTGTTGCATTTCTTAAAGCCGGCCCCTTGGATCCCAACGTCGGTATGTTCATGTAAATTACTAGAATATTAGATACATGTAATGATTACTGTATTTTCCTTTTTTATATTTCATTCTTTCTTTATATCTTTTAATTATATCTGCCATACTTATTTATGCAACATAGTTCTAGATTAAAATCGATTAAAAAGCATTTTTATATGTTTTATTATATTATTTATTCTATACATATATATAAAACTATGTTGCAATACATTTTAGATGTTGTCGTTGGTGTGCCATCTATTTATCTGACATATGTAAAAAGCATTTTGCCTAGCAATGTTGATATTAGTGGGCAGAATGCTTATAAAGTAGCAAAAGGAGCTTTTACTGGAGAAATCAGTCCAGCTATGCTTCTTGACAATGGTATCCCGTGGGTAATCCTTGGGCATTCTGAACGCAGAAATATTTTTGGGGAAACAGATGAACTAGTTGCAGAAAAAGTTGCTCATGCATTGGAAGTTGGAGTAAAAGTAACTATTCTCGCATTAACAATACTTTGTATAAGAATATTTGCAATACAATTACAGCAAATACAATATGATTTATGTTAAAGGTAATAGCCTGTATCGGAGAAAAATTGGAAGAACGTGAAGCTGGAAAAACAGAAGAAGTAGTCTTTCGACAAACAAAAGCAATTGCAAATAAAATTAAATCATGGGATAATGTAGTTCTTGCATATGAACCTGTTTGGGCAATTGGAACGGGTAAAACTGCTACGCCACAGCAAGCACAAGAAGTCCATGAGAAGTTACGAGATTGGTTTACTAAGAACGTAAATGGGAATGTTGCAGAAACAATTAGAATTATTTATGGTGGATCTGTAACGGCAGCAAATGCTAAAGATTTGGCAAAAGAAAAAGACATTGATGGATTTTTAGTTGGAGGTGCTTCCTTGAAGCCTGAATTTGTACAAATTGTAAATGCTAAACAATAAATTTAATACATTGCATTTGCCAATGTATTAATGTTCTATGTTTTGTAATTATAAATGGAAAGAACATGTTTCTAAAGTATTTACAAGATCACACATCTTATATTTTCTTATGTTATATTTCCAATTTGATTTTAAGACTGTAATTATAAAATATTAACTGTTGTGTTCAAATTACAAGTATTTTGAGAAATAACTATAAAATGAAATAACAGATACACGATACAACATATTATATTGTTATTGTTAGATCAGTTGCCAAAAAATATAATAAGTTGTACAAACATTATACCTCACATCCACTTTATTTAATTAAACCATTTGTTATAACAGTAGTTGATAAGTCTGGTTTTGTCTTACTAAATCCATCTTGTTCTGCTCTGGCATTCGCAATAACTGCTAGAGATTTAAACGTTCGTGGCTCCCAAACAGCCAAATCGGCTAAAGTTTTATGATTAAGTAAAATATTACATCTACTTAAACCCTCAATAAATATTTTGTGTTCAATACCGTGTTCCTCTATGGCTGCTGTACTTCTTGTTAACCAAAGCTATAGTTATATAAATAAGAATTATTTTTACATACTTCACAAAGTGATAAAATTATTGCTAAATTATACGTTTTTTTAATATTACCTCATGCATATCTTCCTTTTTTAGTTTTCTTCCTTGAGTAGAATAAAGCAGAGCCCTATGAACACTTCTAATAGCAAGACTGTAACAATTTCTTCTTCTTCCAAGGAAATGCTGTAATACACAAAATTCCTTTACTATTATAAATGTAATTGCACTAAGTGAACTGTATAAGGTATGACAGTTACTTACGCTGGCAAGCTTAAATATTTTACGTTTACGCCAAAATTCGTCTGGACCTCGACTTCGAGCCAATAAACTTAATGAAAGAAATACCATGATTTTTCGCAAAAATGATCAACTTTTGTTATAATTTAAAATTACTAAGGTTAGTTTATTCCAATACCGGTTTACTACATGCGCGACGAACGAAATTGCCTTTAAAGAGCCATCTAGTAGATGTTATTGATACTAAATACATACTGGGGGTAATGTTGCTCATACTGAGCGTTTACTAAGGTTAAGTTTTTAAATCCTAACCTAACAAAGTATTAAAATACATGCTCACAGTAAGAAACGCACGTATTTGTTTGATATCGATATTCATTTTGGCAACTGAAAATAATATACTATCATATAAAAATGAGTGGCAAAAAGAAGTAAGAACGATTTAAAAGTTTTAAATACGTTTATCTTAAGTATATATGATTGTAAATGTGATATTTACACATTTCATTTTCTGTAGCAACCTTTCATAAAAATGAAAAAAGTAGTTGCATACTAATTTATTCAATAGCTTATGATAAATAAATTAAAGATAATTTATTGAACTATTATATTTTAGTAAAACATTAATAAATTAATTTCTTCAAGAGGACCTAACATATAAATATTATACATTTTATAGTTGTGTTTATTTATAATTAAATGTGTTTATCATTAATCCATATATATTTTTTATCTTAATTTAATTTATTTTCCAGATTAAAAAATACATTTAAAGTTGAAGATATAGAGGATATAGACACGAAGGAAGTTTCAGATTCTGATGATCAGTATTCAAAGGAGGATCGAGATTTGCTTAAAAAAGTACGAATAAAGCAAGCACCTGAAAATTATGATAGCGATGACGAGGTATACGGATTACAGAATGACGAAGAAAATGAAGATGATGAAATGGATGATGAACAAGTTGATTCTATGGAATCTGATATCGAGGGTCTAGAAGATGACTTTAATATACCAGATGAGAGAGCATGGGGCAAAAAGAAAAGAACATACTATTCTACCGATTATGTAGATCCTGATTACTCATCTGTTAGTCAAAAAGATTTAGCAAATGCAGAAATAGAAGAACAAGAAGCAAGAAGTATTCAAAAAAGATTAGCTGAACAATTGGATGATGCTGATTTTGGCTTAGATTTCATACATATAACAGACAACGATGAGAAAGCACACAAAGATGAAGAACAGATTGTGAAAGCTGACCTTACGAAACTCAGTAAAAGACAAAAACAGGTATTAATTCAAAAGGAAAGTCCAGAATTTCTGGCTCTTGTTCATGATTTTAAAGGTAATGTATATATATTTTTGTATTATTTTTTATTTCTACTAATGCTTATATTTTTCTATATAACCATACAGCGTATTTTTTTACAGAATACATGAACGAAGCTAAAAATATATTAGCACCTTTTTTAGAACTCGTTAAGAAAGGCATATGTCCTGACTGTCCTGCAGTTGCTTTTATTAAAACAAAATATCAAATAGTATTAAATTATTGTATTAATATTTCTTTTTACTTGATGTTAAAAGCCAAAAGATTACCTGTAAATTCACACCCTGTTATAAAACGTTTAGCACAATACCGTCAACTTCTTAGTCAATTGCGTTCAGGAGAGGGAAATTTATTAGAACAAATTCAAGAGATATTAAAAATTGAAATGGATGGTGGATCACTTTACAACATATCGGATGAGTCTGTTACTCATTTTGATAAAAAGAAGAAAGTTATTACCACATTAGAAGAGAAGAAAAAATATCAACGACAAAATAGTGAGACAAGCGAAGACAGAGAGTCTGACTACAATACAGAAGATGATAAACGATATGATACAAACAATATATCTGATGAGGATAATGAGGTAGAATTAAACGTTGAAAAAGAAAATCAGGAAAATAAGATATCAGAACAAATTGAAGATGTAGAAGGAAAAAGAGCAATTACATATCAAATAGCAAAGAATAAAGGTCTTACGCCATATCGTAAAAAAGAACAACGTAATCCAAGGGTCAAGCATAGAAATAAATATCGCAAAGCAAAGATACGTAGGAAAGGAGCGGTATATATTAAATTTAAAATTTATTTCACAACTCTTATATATAATAAATAAGAAATTTACATATATTTTTTCTTTGTAGGTCAGAGAAGTAAGGAAAGAATTAACGCGTTATGGTGGAGAAATATCAGGAATTAAAGCAAGCGTAAAGAAGAGTATTAAATTGAAATAGTAAATGTAAAACAAGTACACGACTTAACCAATCATATATTTAATTGAAATTATGATATCAATTATTGTATATAATATAAAATATAAAACTATGCTCATTATTGAACTTATCTAATATTCATATTTAATTAGGATAATAAAATATTTATACAACTGTGAAAACAAATAATTGGATTTTATTTTTTATATGAAAGAGTGAGACTTATATTAACAATAGTTTTACAAAGAAAATGCAATTCTATTTAACAATCTTTCCTTTCGCACAAAACTGCATTCACATTTATTTTATGTATGTTTTTAAAGAATTTTCAAACAATATTTGTCTGACGCTTATAAAAAAAAAAGAAAAAAAAACTGATACTTTGAGCTTAGAAGGTATTCAAACTTCTAATTTTGCTAATATATCAGATTCACGGAATAATTGGTATTCTTTGTTATCTTCCAGTTCAACTTTTGTTCCACCATATTCTGGCAGCAATACTACGTCACCAACCTTGATACTTAAAGGCACATATTCACCTTTCTAAAGAAAAAAATACAAAGAGAAGAAGACAATTTAATTTAGTTTTATCTATAGAGTATTCAAAATAAGTATTCAAATAAGATTCATACGTCATTCCGAGATCCAGGTCCTATAGCCATGACAGTTCCTTGTAATACTTTTGCCTGTGCCTTTTCAGGAAGAACTATTCCACCTTTTGTTTTTGTTACAGCTTCTGCTCTTTTTATTAAAACCCTATCGAACAATGGAATGAGCCTCTTGACGGCACTTGCAGTAGCAGCAGCAGCCTATGAGTAAGAATAGAAATTTTTTAGAATTTAAAGACAGACATATTTACTTCTTTAATACAATTATATTTTAGCACGAAAAATAATTTTATATTCAAATTCCAAATAATCAGTACTTTTAACTGTTGCATAGCTTAGGAACTAAAAAATTCTTTGACGGCCTAAAAACGCAAACAAATTTATCAACAAGAATTATTCCTTCAAACGTAGCTACAATCGATGTACGAGTTTTCAGTACGAAACGTATAATTCAAAGCTTATAAAACAAAATTATAAACAATTGCTACCGACTTTATAAACGAAAGACAAAGAAACTTCGATATTTAACTTTCAATCGTCTATAAACGTTATTACTTTATTAATAGAAAGTAACGAGAAATAACTTTTATACGCCTTAATTATTAAAAAGTAAGTTTAAGGGTTATTTGAAGTAAAATAATTCATGCCCGCATGGAGATTGTCCAAAAATTAGAATTTTTTTTAATAACAACGATAAATAAGCTATAAAGAAATAGTGTCACTATTTTTTTGAGATTAATGTAAAAAATTCATAAAACTCTTACCATTATTAACGATTACTTTTCACTTTTGCTCTGATAGCTTCTACCGGCGAGCACGCTCATGCACGTTGTGTAACCTCCTCGTGCCACGGAACGAAGCTACCCTCGCCCGTTCTTCTCGAAAGTTCGCATTTCGTCAGATACCCTAGCCGAGCGCCACGTTCATCGATTTACTCGAAGCTCTCGAGGAAAATAACGTTTTGTATTACGTAAGCGCAGAGCGCGCTGCTCTTATACTGGAAATGTAGACAATTTTTATTAAACATCGCGGCTGTCGTCGTGATTCCCTTTTTAGAATTTTTAAAAATAAAAGTAGGACACAGTATCTCTTCTTAAGACAGAACTTCAATCGCGAATTTTTTTCTTTCTTTATATTCTAAAGTCTATATTATCGGCGCATAAGTGCTTAGAAAACAGAAACTGCTTTAAATAACCTTACTATCTAGACAATTTATAAATTAATTACATTTTAATAGATGAAAGCATAAATTACAATTGAAAAAGAATTATAGCTATTATTTAAATGTTATATCGTCTATTATGTTCTTTTCTTATGACAAGAAGAAATTATTCACGTAAAAACAAATAACGATAAAATATGAATTGTACATTAATTTGGCTTTATTTTGGAAGAAAAGATTTAAGTTATAGCACGATATCATAATATAATATTTTCAAATTTATTCCTGATGTACTAAAAAAGATGATTGGCTGATGAGATGTGTTGCGTCATCGAAACTTGAGTACATTCTAGAAATACGGGACTTAGCGCCGATCGATACATAATTTTCATAAATTTGAAGAAGAAAAGAGATAGTTTTATCGCGAATAATCTTAGGTTAAAGAATTAATTAATCGATCTACCCTTTTGCAGTACAATTTTTCAATATAAATTAAGAAATTTCTTCATTTTTGACTATATCCGGAAGGTTAGGTCGGATAGAAAAGAAAAGTAGGGGAGAGATGCCCATGTGATAGCGCCAGGCTCTCTCATATCTTCTCATTCCGTTCATGAGACAACGTGCGGTCACGCTATACCGATTTTCATTTACTTCAAAAGCTCCGTCGTTCTTACTTAAACGCATTCTTCACTACGAAATAAAAGGTAAATAGATAACAGGTTTAGTTTTATGTTTTTTAAGCGATAACATCGAGAAATGTTATATATTGATTTAAGCCGGCCGGAATCGTCCGATTTACGTCGGAACTAATTTTATTCTGTAAGCGAAATTTTTATCGGATACGACGAAATAATTCGCTTTATTTTTGTCTATTTATATTTCTTCACATATTTTTAGGTAATTTCTTTGCTCGTTTTATTTCTTCACGTTACATCGGAAAAGGTCATTTATCTGTACACGCGGTAGTTTACATAACCACAATTGTTGCAAAGTACGAATGGAATTTATAGCGAATGTTTCATAATAATTTTTATGTGCACGAGCTCATAATTCATAATTGAGTAAAGATTAGTGCATGTATATATGTATATATATATATATTTATTTATTTATTTATTTATATCTTTTTTCAGATGTATAGGTTACCAAGCATGATGCGCTCTGTAGCTTTACGCCAAATGCAGCTACAGGCAAGATCATACGCCAAGGATGTTCGTTTTGGAGCAGAAGTACGTGCATTAATGTTACAGGGAGTAGATATTTTGGCAGATGCAGTCGCTGTAACAATGGGTCCTAAAGGTCGTAATGTTATTCTTGAACAAAGTTGGGGTAGCCCCAAAATTACTAAAGATGGTGTGACAGTAGCAAAAGGAGTTGAATTAAAAGATAAATTTCAAAATATTGGGGCTAAGTTAGTACAGGATGTAGCTAATAATACCAATGAAGAAGCTGGAGATGGAACTACAACAGCTACTGTTTTAGCTAGAGCTATAGCTAAGGAAGGTTTTGAAAAAATCAGTAAAGGTGCTAATCCTGTTGAAATCAGAAGAGGTATGAGAACTGTTGCAATAATATTAACTATAGTTTTTCATAGAATATAAATATACTTAATTAGGTGATTTTAATTATTTTAGGAGTGATGATAGCCGTAGATAAAATTAAGGAAGAACTAAAACACTTGAGCAAACCTGTTACGACGCCAGAAGAAATTGCTCAAGTAGCTACTATATCTGCTAATGGAGATAAAGCAATCGGAAATTTAATTTCGGATGCTATGAAAAAAGTTGGAAAAGAAGGAGTTATCACAGTAAAAGATGGAAAAACACTTCACGATGAACTTGAAGTAATAGAAGGAATGAAGTTTGACAGAGGCTACATTTCCCCATACTTCATAAATTCAAGTAAAGGTGCCAAAGTGGAATTTCAAGATGCATTATTACTCTTCAGTGAAAAAAAAATATCATCTGTACAAAGTATCATACCTGCCTTGGAATTAGCAAATTCGCAACGCAAACCTCTTGTTATAATTGCGGAAGATGTCGATGGTGAAGCTTTGTCGACCCTAGTTGTCAATAGATTAAAAATTGGATTACAGGTAGCCGCGGTTAAAGCACCTGGTTTTGGTGATAATAGAAAAGCAACTCTTCAAGATATGGCTATCTCTACTGGTGGTATAGTTTTTGGAGACGATGCAAACCTTGTGAAACTAGAAGATGTACAAGTATGTTTTCATATAAATTGTCTATATAATTTCAAACAATATAATTTTATAGTTTTTTTTTAATTAATAACTGTAAACTTTTTGTTCTAGTTAAGTGACTTAGGACAAGTTGGAGAGGTCGTAATTACAAAAGACGATACGCTCTTTTTAAAAGGTAAAGGCAAAAAGAGTGACGTAGACAGAAGAGCCGATCAAATTAGAGATCAAATTCTTAACACTACATCAGATTATGAGAAGGAAAAATTGCAAGAACGACTTGCAAGGTTAGCTTCTGGTGTTGCAGTCTTAAGGGTTGGTGGAAGTAGCGAAGTAGAAGTTAATGAAAAGAAAGATCGCGTTCACGACGCGCTGAATGCTACTAGAGCAGCTGTCGAAGAAGGTATCGTTCCTGGAGGTACGTTGGTCTTATTATTTAAATAATTAATACCTATGATTTAGATATTAGTTCCTCACATATTTTATACATTGATCAGGTGGAACTGCCCTATTAAGATGTGCACCAGCATTACAGCAACTGAAGGCATCTAACAGTGATCAAGCTACAGGCATAAAAATTGTAGCAAATGCCTTAAGAGTACCATGTTTGCAAATTGCACAAAATGCAGGTGTAGATGCAAGCCTAGTTGTGGCAAAAGTCAGCGAAGGAAGTTTGGGCTATGATGCATTGAATGATGAATATGTTGACATGATAGAGAAAGGTATCATTGATCCAACAAAAGTAGTACGCACAGCACTGACAGATGCAGCAGGAGTTGCATCGTTACTTACGACCGCAGAAGCAGTTGTTACTGAATTACCTAAAGAAGAACCACAGATGCCAATGGGCGGTATGGGCGGTATGGGCGGTATGGGCGGTATGGGCGGCATGGGTGGAATGGGCATGTAATAAGAAGACTGAGTATCGCATAACATCTTGGTTCAAACATTAAATTATTGTTTGAACAATTGAATGTGAGAGAAAGAAGTACAGAAGATTAACTTCTAGAGCCATAACAGTACGTTCCATTGTTTTTTTATGCATTTGTAAACGTTACGTCAAATACATCCACGTATTTCTAAAAAAATCATAAGGGTTCACTTTTCATTAAGCGATTAAAATATAATTCAAATAGCATGTAATGCTGAGGGTAACAAATATAATTTATGTACAAAAATTTATTACATTTTATGTATTCAGTGTTAATGCTCAAATGAGTTGAGTAAAAAAATATTGAAGTATTTCATGTGTTTATATTATTTTTGCTGTTATCAAAGTGAAGCAGAGGTTTCTAAGATCTGGTTTTGAAATAATAATGTATAAAAGTATGGTATATACAAAATAATATGGAACTTAAATAACTTTAACATCAAAAATCACTTTGTGCATTTATTTCAAATTTATATTTGTAGAAATAGGAATTAGAAAGCATATGTAAAAACAAACATCTGCAAATAGTGATAATCTTGTTTTTTACTTTTATCAGTAGTATAGTTTATTTCCTTTGTAGCCTCAATAAATGTAAAATTATTTCACATATCTTTTTTCGACCAACCATGTTTATAATAAAACGTTCACCCTAATTAATACTTAGGAAGTAGTATATTTGTGTTTCATCACATACCGTAATCTATAATGTTACTATATAGGAAAAGTATAAAATAAAGTACGAATATATTCACTAAGTTGTTATATGATAATGTAAAAATTTCTGTTTTTCTTTTTCCTTGGGTAAACTTTATTTTTACATGGGCATTGGGAACTAAGATTTTTTTCTTTATATACAAAAGCAAAAAATAACGAAGAAACCATATTTACCTGTTATGGATAAAAACATTTCATATAACATATAAAAATATTTTTTTTCCTTTCTATAAAGAGTATCTTCATTTTGTGTTTGAATTTCGTTCATTTATATTTCTTGTCCAATTGCCATATCATTGACTAACATAAGCCAACAAATATACATAAGAAAGATGAGTATAGGATTTGCTTAGTAGAAATATGTGCTATTGGAAAAGAAATATATGGTATTGCAGATGGTCAGAACGCAAGACCGTTTTAGGATACGTCAGTGACCTGGAGATATTTGATATAGAATAGTCCTAAGCACTTATGTGTAATGATCTAAGCACCAATTTTTTCAATTTCGTCAGCATCTTCTGCATCAAGGTAGTGTATTTTCTTTCCAAAATGCTTTTCAATGTCTTTACATAATTGCATTGCATGCGAGGAATCAATTAGATTTATAGCAATTCCAGATTTACCAAAACGCCCAGTCCTACCAATTCTATGTAAGTATGTTTCACAGTCAGCTTGACGATTTTTATCCATCGGTAGATCAAAATTCACTACAATGGTTACTTGTTCCACGTCGATACCTAGAAAGTTTTTTTATATCTTTTAATCCTTTAACGCAGAGATAAAATTTTACAGACCCCTGTGATCACATCTTATAATTTATCTACTAATAAATATAATATCTTACTAATAATGTCTTTATATTAAATGTTGAGTTAAGATTACATACCTCTTGCTAATACGTTCGTTGTGATAAGAACTTTTTCAAGGCCAGCTCTGAATCTATCTAATACAGAAATTCTTTGTTCCACAGTCAATTCACCTGTTAAAACAGCTACAGCATGACCATCCTTAGTCATCTTTTCTGCTAACCAACTAGCCGTTTTTCTGGTCTAATGCAAAAACCATAATTCAATAAGGTAAAGACTAATAATTAAGTTTCTAATAAATATAAAAATGGAATCATACATGACAAAAGATGATTGCTTGTCCAATTGTTATTACACCATAAATGTTGGTAATAGCTGCATATTTTTCATCTATGTTTTTACATTTAACGTAATATTGTTTAATATTATCTAAACTTTCTTCCTCTTTCATTAATCGTATTATGAGAGGATTGCTGACTATAATTTCAGCAAATTCCATCACAGCACTCTCATATGTTGCTGAGAAAAACATCATTTGACACGTGCGTGGAAGTAATCTATAAATGTATTACAAATAAGTTAAATATATATGTTAAATATGCTACTTGTGAATAATGTTAATGTTACATAATGTGGCATAATGTTAAAATGTTACTTGTGAATGCGAATACATTGGTCTTGATGGCCTTGCGTTGCAATCATTACGTCAGCTTCATCAAGAACAAAGACTGAGATTTTATTTAAATTAAAAAACTTAAATTTGATAGCCCAATCTAAAACTTTTCCTGGTGTTCCTATAATAATGTGATCCGTGATTTTCGTACCACGAGCAACTGGAAATATGAAATTGTTATAAGCAAGGAATTCACAACATATTACATTATATTATATTATATTATACAATTGAATTAAATATATTTACTTTCTTCTCCTCTAACAGCATACTTTAGTTTAATTTCAGGACAAAACCGTGACATTTTTGCAGCAACTTCCCCAGTCTGTATAGCTAATTCATAAGTGGGTGACAAACAAAGCACTTGTGGGTAATCCTTTGTTGTATCTACTCTACTTAGCATAGCTAGTACAAATGCTGCAGTTTTACCAGTCCCAGATTGGGATTGTGCAATCATATTATGAGGCCTAATAATGTGAAACATTTCTTATTTCTTATAATTGTTAGTCCATTATGAATTATTTATGATTTATTTAATTATTTATGATTCATTATGATTTATTATTATTATTCTACTTACGGGTCAGCAAGCAAAGTTGGTAATGCTGTTTCTTGAATTTTTGATGGTGCATTGAAACCCATTGCATAAACTCCTTTTAATAATGCAGGTTTGCTACACAGAAATTATTATCAGTAGTAAATACCTATTTCTATATATATGTATGTGTGTAGAATATACAATATGTATATATATGAAGTAACTGTTTCTGGCTTAAATAATAAATTTGTAGTTACAACAGTGTTAAATAGCTTTGTATCTTAACAAATAATTGTGAATACATAAGAGATTTTCTATATAACAAAATTTGTTTTAGAAAAGTATTAAATTAAAATTGATATTTTGCCCTATTATAATTGGGACCTTTTTATTTGTACATGCACGTAGATACTTTTTTATACAACTCACAGGTGAAGCGCTTCAAAAGATTTAACACTGTACAAGGGAGATGACGGATCTTTTCTTTGAATTTCTATGTCTTTTGTTGTTTCAACTAATCCTTTTCGTATAATTTTTTGTAATAAAGATTTCTCTGCTGGTGATATTTGTTCTTCAGCACTATCATCACTTTTTGTATCCTCATTTGTATTTCCTGTTGTTTCTTTTGTCTTTTCTAGATTTAAATTTGTTACCTGTAAAAGAAACTCTTTATTCAACAAATAATTAAGAAAATATTATAAATTATTTTTAACTTGGAAAAAGTTATTCGATAGAAGTTATGCAAAATACAACATTTTATGGATATATTATCATAAGTATTTAAAAAAAAATTATTATATTCGTTAAGTGGAAAAAAATATATAATATTACATTTTATAGCGATGCTCTCTTTTTAAGTAAAATTATTAAATAAAAAAAAACAGCGTGGTTATACCGGCATTTGAATACACGAGGGTGACGTTACCTTAGAAGCTAACTTATCTTGTTCATCGGCAAATTTACCCCAATCAACTTTGGCAGAAGCCATTTTTGCACTGACGCTTTATTAATATTCTCAAAAATAAAATCAAGAGAAATCTCTGTCGAATGATTACTACTGGATTCGGTTGAATGATATATGTACGCTATTAAAAATTGAGTTTAGTCAAATTGTTCGACGAACACTTTGGCCGATACAGACGCGCGTTCATGCACACGATTTGTCTACTATGGTTTACTACATAATTACTACGAACTATTGCCAACTACCATTCATCGCTATATGCCAAATTATACGTAGTCATGAACTTTTTGTTATGTTTCTCTTGCGAAGTCACATACTAGTTCCTTTGAGTAATCGAGCATTTTCATTGGTGCAAAACAAAAGAAATTTTATTTCAGAATGCACTTAGTTCTTAATTTCAATTAAGTGATTGGCCTGCATAAACGAATTCTAATTCCATCATCTTTTTAGTGACTCTACAAAAATTGATTTGATTAAGTAGATTTATATTATAAAAAATTAATGTAGCATTTGTTAAACAGAATTATTTATTATTATTTTTCTAAATAATACGCCTAGAATCGGATGGAGCGCCATCTTGTGTTATTTAATAACTTTAAAGGTATACTCTATTACACATCTACGATTCAAGAATTCTATGGAGATATCAAATGAAATCAGAATTGATCAGAATAACACTGTCCCATGCGTGTGACCCACGTAGTAAAAGTTTGTATTAAGTTTTCATAACTTTGCTGAAAAAGTATAATCAAAAAAAGTCCGAATAAAAATAAGCAGGGTCTTTTTAATAATATAAAACATATAACTATATGTAACGGGCTCAATCTCTGTGAGGACAGCACTATTTTTTGTTTTAAAGACTCATTGATTGACAATAAGCATCAACATGATAAATTAGACTAGCCAGATTGAAATGATCTAATCGTATTACTCACTGTATAAGTAAAAGACTATCTGTATCGTGGAAATAAAAGTAAATATTGAAATTAAAAAGAATATAAAATATACGTTAATATAGAAAACATACAATATAAGTTAGTCTAATTTTATATATTATATGTGAAATATACATACTCTCTCTGACGGTATATACAAATTCAATAATCACATTGGGCTATGTTGCCATGAATGATTATACAATATAATACACACTTATATTACATATTTTTCGTTTGTTTCAAATAATCCTTAATAATCATTTTTTGCAGCCTTTCATAAATTTCTCGTGTTTCATATAACATATCCCCCTTATGCAGTGTTGATATTATTTAACCCTTAGACAGTTGAAATGTATATATAAATACACACGCACACAGATCTACTGCGTGTGTGTGCATATATATATGTCAAATGTTTACATATACTTTACTTTAAAATGGCAATTCAAGTAGTACATATTGACAATAGATTTATGGAGGTAATTATCATTATAATACTAAAATAAGCTAAAGTACTCAGTTGAAGATTACGTTGTCTTCTTTAAGACTTTTTCGCGACTGTAGCCGTTGCTTTGTTCACATTTGTTTGTGGTACAAGCCGAACGGTTATCAGCGATAGGTCAAGCATTTTACGTTGATATTTTTTGTGAAACACCATGGCAGCAGATTGCGTCTTAAACACAACGGTCGCGTTACCCTCGCCCATGTGTATACTCTATAACACGAATAATATAAAAAGACAATTATTACATCATTTGCATGATCATTTATTTAGAAAAATATATAAATGTACGTATAATAAACAAAAATTATAATCACAAAACTTCAAAATTAAAATATAAAATTCGTTTTCTTTGTAAATAAAACTGAAATACTGACAAAATATTTCATTTTTTTTTTACAATAAACAAAATCATAACAATATCAGATATGCCTGATTCACCACCTGATGTTAAATATATTAATATTTTTATAAGTTTCTATATAATCTTATAAAATGTTAATACATTTTATAATAATATATATGAACGCAGTATGTAAACTATATATTTTATTATATATCATATAGCATTTGAATGCTACCACTATAAAGAAATATTTTTTATAAAAATTATGAGAGTTCTTTCTGTTAAAGTTTAATATTTTACTACTTTCTGTAAAAATGTTCATTAATCTAACAACCTGAGTCTGAGGTACTTTAATGGCAATATTAAAATTATACTCGTTTGTATTTAGCATTTTTTAAGTTTATCGATAATAATATTTCATGAAATTCCAATATTTCATGCATGTTAATGCTTAGTTTTGCAGTCTAGTGTATGAAACCACTCTATCATTGCAATTATATATTCACAATATATAATTAGTTTTGGTTGAAACATAATGTACTCCTTTCATTATAGTAAGTAACTTTAACCATAACTCAAAATAAGCAAGATAATTTTAATTATTATGTTGAACTATATGTACTATGCTAGATGTATGCTTTAGCACCAGTTTCTACTGTAGTACCAAATGTTTAATATTAATTATTAAACCAAGAATATTAGTTATAGAAAATGTACAAAATAAATTGATAAGGTTTAATTAGTAAAATATTTTTAAGTAAAAATAAAAATGAATGTAACTGATAAGAAAACGTATGAAGGAAAGAACCTATCTGAATTGTCTGTGAAATAAAAAGTTACAAAAACATTAGTAAATAATAACACTGAAGAAACTAAATCGCTTTCAGGGTGATATAATAATCATAGGACTATTATGCAAAAATAGTCACCTCGATTGTTCCGATGCCTTGACACATATGTCTAATTTGTGCTTCAGACGTACTAGCTGCTAAATTTTCCAATTTGACAGTATTTGTCTTCATTTCCGGTAACTTTTTCGGTGGTACTGTCACTTTGTGAAGTACAACTCTTTGATTATTTTGCGTGTTCACAACAACTTTTGGTGCAACAATTCTCTCAGCATTACCCATCTTTTGTCCGAGTGGAGATTTTCTTGACATACCAGGCTGTATTTGTACGAGTTTTTGAAAGACATTTGGAGTCGAACCTTGTCCTTTTTGTAGATTTGAAACGGTTTTTTGTATAGTTGTTGCTATTTTCTGTGAATTCGGTTGTTGAATGGGTTTTTGTATTACAACTCTTCGTGTTCCACATTGTGGATTTGCTTGTCTTGCAGTTGCCACTTTATCACTAGTTTGATTGCTTGTATGTCCTACATTTAAAGAATCGTTTGGTTGTATAGCTTGAATAGTTCGAACAATTCGAGTGCCAGGTGCTCTTTCAGTTCCCTACAACAAAAATACACATAATTTTAGTAGTTGTAATAATTTCAATATAAACTACAATTATGTAAGAAAAGTACATTGTAATGTTATTATTTAAATAGAATTTGTTTCTAATTAGGATATTAAATAATGCTTGTTACATGACACAAAACATGAACTGAGATGTGACATTGTTATTAATTTAACGTGTAAAATAAAATAGCAAAATATTGAACATTTGGAGGAAAAGAAAGGAAACAAAATGTACTCCAAAATATATTTATTGAAATATGAAAGGAAAACGTACAATAGAAGTTAAAATCCGTGCATAGATTCCTCG
>JAIFRP010000010.1:1304095-1324257 GCA_032403825.1 Odynerus spinipes | reverse complement strand
AATAATAATAGACTAAATAATTAGATACTTTTAACGGATGTTAATGCTTCTAAGACCGAGACACTTCCTATTATCTCATATCAATTGATAAAAAAAGGTACCAAATATTGACTTTATTTAACAAGGATATAATGGGCAAACATTATGCTCACCCTCTCTAATTCATAGTCATCAGCTAGGAGGGCTTCTTCTTCATCATTACCCAAGTCATATTCCTCATCTCCGAGATCTTCGTCCAGTAAAGTATCATCACTGAAAATATTACTTTTCTTATATCCGCTAAGATCAACACAAATACGTTTAAAATCGATTAATAATTGTATTAGATACAACAATTTGCATCATTGCTACTTGTATTCGGAAACCCTAACCTCCACATGTTAAAGAAATATAAAAATTTTCAAAAAACACAGCAAAACTACAGCATAAAAGGTCTCTTAATGGCAATACATTTGTTCTTAACAAAATTGGGGTTATGGAGAGCAACAAAGTTACATGTATTTCATGCAAGAAAAATAACTTACTGTTCTGACATGGTATGCCCACTTTTCTACGTGCCAAGAGGAAGCCTGTGATGGCTTCGTTATTTTATATCGATCGATGCCTTTAATATCGTCTTTCCGAAATATCGAAATATATAATCGATATCAACACATCGTCTCGACCAATGAAACTATACTTACTTTCACTTCTAAGTCTTCGCGAGTAGGCTTGCTATACTAGTCGATTATTATTTTTGTAATTTTTAGGTAAATATGTACAATTAATTATATATTTCTTAAAATGCTATTAAAAGTTTTCTTATACTGAGCTGCTAATATTTAGATAGTGCCGTCTTCACAGATGTCTCCAGTGGTTGTTTTTAATATGTAAGGGTTGGTAAGCTCCGCATTGCGGTGATTGTAATCACTGACTACATACATATGAATAGATCTTTCATTCTTATGGACCTAACTGTAATCCGAAAATTACCGACGGGACCAAAGGAATTCAAGCGATTTCAACGCACCCTGCCTATGCTACAATAAATGTTGAAGTAAATACGATTAAAATTGTAATCAAATGTTATGTTACTACGTTTTAAAATACGTACTTGAATACTCTTTGATGACAATTTCTGAAAAATCAAGCGGCAATTAAGTGTGTATATTAATTGCTGCGTAATGTAGGATTAGAAATTATATTACGATTATTTAATACTGTAGAATATATCAATTCTGTAATATAAATTCATGGCATGTAGCTGGTGTTGTTACGATAAGATGTCCATTGTATTATACTGTAAGAAAATATATTACGTTATTCGGAAGTAATAGTTTAAATAATTAGGTATTGTCTAAAATAGAACTAGATGTTAACTCGACCAAGTATGTACAAGTACGAAATAACGTTGTATCCATACTGTTATGGTTTATATCCAAGGGCTTTGATTATTTCCAACTGCGAACGAGATTCTGAAGTTATAAAATCTTTAAATTAGACAATAATTATTTTGTATTATTAAATTTTGAATAATAATTTATGTTATATATTATGGGATGATTATAATATGATAACGTATGATGTATGCTATAGTGAAACGTATTATATTATGATAAAGTAATAATTGAAATGATCAGAAACGGTCTAGCGCAATAGAGGTGCGTACTCGAGCAAGTTCAAGAGTATAATGACGCTACGTCGATGCCCGGACCTGAAGTACCCTCCAACGCTCCCCACTCCGCACCACTTCTCGACACTTCTCCCCACTCCTCCCCACTCTCAAGAAGACTCTCTAACAAAAAGTTTTTCAATACCAATTCTATACCAATCCTAAGTCTCTCGAAAAACTGACTTGTTGAAATATGTCGCCGTAGATCATACCATCCGATTGGTTTATGTTTACGTTTTCGCGGGTACTACCACCGAGTTCAAATTCACACTTACATGCGACTTTGTTCTGCAGCACAAGCAGATAGCAGAATTGACATATCTCTGCATTATCGACATTGTACAGGAGCTCCTTTCGACCCAGTATTTTTTAACGTTCCTGCACATTTTTATACTAGTATTGCTCTTTCATCATCATTTGTTAAAAACGACGAGAACTCTACTAGGTAGCGCCTCGGTCTATCCATATCACGTGCAATCCATGACACGTGCAAATGAAAAACATATTACGTGTTATACGATCACAACACAAGGTGTTGCTTTTTATGTATGAATAAAGTAATCAATTCTTTTTTAGGTTAATTATTTACTTAATGTTTAATAGGTATCTTCATTTTTAATTAATGTCTAACAGATTATTTAAACAGAAGGAAGATGACTATAAGTGTATGTGTATAAAATATGAAAGACTACAGAAGAGCAAACTTGATTCTATTAAAATGAATCAAATTTTTTATATTTAAGATAATTATGTATATGTAGGTAGTTTTCGTTAATTTTATAATCACACGAATTTATTTCGAACTTTGTATCAATAACGTCCCTTTTTTGTATAGAAAAGTGCAACGTCATTTGAACTACCTGTATTTTCGATATGGTATACTTAAAAATAGAAGGAACTTTAGTAGTCATAAACCAGCTATAATTTTAGGAATTGAAAGTAGTTGCGATGACACTGGTTGTGGGATCGTGGATAGTAATGGAAATATTTTGGGCGAAGCACTTCATTCTCAGCACTCATTACATTTGAAGTAATTTATATATATCACCTATTTAAACATTTGTAATTTTGTTACATCTGTTATATTTACTTTTAACATGTATTATGTGATTCTAGACATGGTGGTATAATACCTTCCATTGCGCAAAATATGCATAGGCAACATATTACAGAAGTATGTGAAAATGCATTGAGATCAGCAAATTTAAAATTAAGAGACATTGATGCTATAGCAGCAACCATAAAACCGGGCCTTCCATTATCACTTGAAATAGGTAAAAGATTTGGAAAATATCTGGCAGTTCGTGGTAATAAACCATTTATACCCATACATCATATGCAAGCTCATGCTCTTACTGTTCGAATAACAGAAAAGGTACATAGAAACATTTAGTTTTGTATTTTAAATAAAATACATATTAAGAAAAGCATTTAATACTTTTTTTTCTAGGTAGATTTTCCTTACCTTGTTCTTTTAATCTCAGGAGGTCATTGTATGCTTGTAGTTGTTCAAAATGTAAATCAATTTATTATGCTTGGTACAACATTACATAATGCACCAGGGGAAGTTCTAGATAAGGTAAATTATCATGATATTGATAAATTCAAGTGTACACTTTCTAAACATTATATTGTAATAGTAAAAATAAGATATGGAAGTATTGTAGGTTGCTCGCAGACTTAAGTTAAAGAACATACCAGAATTTAATAACATGAATGGAGGTCAAGCAATAGAAACAGCAGCATGTAAAGCAACTAATGTAGATCAGTTTTTTTTTGGCGATAGTATGGGGTCACGTACAGATTGTCAATTTAGTTTTTCTGGATTATTGGGAGCATGTACAAGACATATTAAACAGCAAGAGGAAAAATATAATATTACAGCTGATATGATCATACCAGATGTTTATAATTTGTGTGCTGGATTTCAACTTGCAATCGCAAAGCACCTTTGTCATAAAACACAAAGAGCAATAGAATTTCTTGATCATATTAACTTAATTCCTCTACATAAACGAACATTAGTAAGTATTCATTTACCTAACTCAATTTATTTTCTTTTTATATTATATAATTAACAAAATTTAATAGGTGATATCAGGAGGTGTTGCATGTAATAATTTCATAGCAAGAGCTTTGAATATTTTATGTTCCGAACTCAATTACAAGTTTGTTAGAACAACGCCAAAATTGTGTACCGATAATGGCGTTATGATAGCTTGGAATGGAGTAGAAAAATGGATTTATGGTATTGATATTATTAGAAATAAAGACGAGATTGAAAACGTGCGTATAGAAAATAAAGCATCTATAGGCGAAGATTGGATAGAAAGGATAAAAGTTAAAGGATTAAAATGCAAAAGAATTCAGATAGAGAAAAAGCTTTTTGTGGACTCAATTATGTAAGTAGTACATATTATATATACATTTATTGTACAATTGATATTTTGTTCTTAGACACGATACATAAAATTAATCTATAAACTTAAGCTTTTCAATACGTAAATTTATACAAGTGTAGGTCCATGTTGCTTTGTTTGCCGTTTTAATTTCTCATATAACTCAGAATCGGATAAAATTTCTTGTTTAGATATTGATTCTTTTTCTTTAGAAATATCAATTATGTTTCGTATCCTTTCTTTAATCATTTCTATCTCATTGTTCTTTTTTAGAGCTAACGATGCAGTCACAATATCATCAAATTGTATAAGATGATCAGGCCTTATTTCCTCTGGATATTCTGAAGCAACATGCATTAAATCCTCTACTTTGTCTTTTATATCTGCATATATATTATCAGCATTATCTGTATCCATTTTATTTATTATGATCATGGAAGGCATATCTAACAAATCTGGCTTGTAAAGTTCAATCTCTTTGTTTAATAAGATGATAGTTTCCAAACAAGTTCTGTGCGGATGTCTAACAGATAGTTGAAAACCCTGAATATCTACAATAAATAGAAGTAACTTTGTTCTCTCTACGTGTTTTAGAAATTTATGACCCATTCCAATGTTGGCATGTGCACCTTCAATTAAACCTGGCAAATCTGCGACCGTTATTTGCCTGTGGTCTTTGTAAACCATAGTACCTATTTGTGGTTTTATAGTGGTAACTGAAGAAAACACAAGAATCATTAAAACCTAATAAAATCACATCATCTAAAGAGGATACTGTTACAATCTTATTACTACTTACAAGGGTAACTTGCAATTTTTGGGCGTGCATTAGACATGGCATGTAGAAATGTACTTTTTCCAGCATTAGGAAATCCAACTAAACCTACATCGGCGATAAGTTTAAGATCTAGTATTATTGTCCTACTTTCACCTTTCCGACCACAAAATTGTGTTTCTGGACAACCACCAAGACCACCCTTAGCTACCATTAACTTTGAATTTTCTTCATTCAATTCTCCTACATTTAAAATAAATATATACATATATACACACAATGAAAACAATTTATCGTAAGTCAATTTTACAAATATAGAATGATGATAAATGTTTGTTATATTAGATGGTCCTAAATAATTGACTGCCACTGAATGTCTCATAACTAAATCATTATATTGTTATGCCATATAATATAACTTACAAATTTTAAACAAGCTTACCTAACTTCAAACCATTATCATCGAAGACAGTTATACCACAAGGAATTTCAATATTTATGTTGCTTCCAGGTATTCCTATGATCCCTTTTGCAGAACTATTGTCACCTGTTCCAGCATGTATATTCTTTTCTTTCCATTTTTTCCTAACATGATTTAATGTCAATTCTTCTTTTGAAACAACATAAACATTTCCACCCGATCCACCTCTCCCACCATATCGAGGAGAACCAGATCCTCCAGCGCCTCCTTTCACATGAAGACGTAAAGTGTCTATAAATCCAGTGCGTAAATATCTTCTGGGTAGCTACGATAAAAGGCAGCTTTATTAATTTTGTTTCAAAAATGAAATACAATTATAATACGAGTTAACAAATCACACATATTATACGTACTTTTTTAGCATAACCTAAAATATGTGTGAAAAATACCATTTTGCTTTAATATTATTACGAGATTTTATTTTCTTTCATCGTAAATGTATAATAAAGATGACATTATCATATTAAAACATTACTGCATTTTTGTTTATAACTACATTCATCAACTATTCGGTACTTCTCGCACCGGCTACTATCCAATCAGTAAAAAACTAAGTGACTAAAAGCAACTAAAAGTGCGTATCTGTCATCGAATATCTCAAATAGTTAACAAGATAGGCATAGACTATTCAAAAAGTGCAAGTACATACTATTTCAACACGAGATCTTGTTAAGAACTGTTTTACATTACTCGAGAATAATGTAATAGATAATATCATGTCATGCTTATACAATTTACATACGTAACAGTCGTTTCTAATTATTTAATAATTATTAATGACTAATGTAACGTCTACATTATGTTTTGCATTATCTAATAAATTCTCGATATTTCATTATAGATATGGCAGCCATCTTGTTACGCTTCCATGTGGCGCCAAACAATTCAAACTTAAAGTTGTGAGAAACCCTTTGATATGTTTGATATTCAGTGAAATAATCTTCAATAGATTATAGATCCTTGCAATTATTATAATTACTACCGTTGATAATTCGAAGTTTTAAATTGTAGTTACCAACGGGAACGTTAAAATAAAGTGGCATATAAAGAAGATATACAGAGGTATTCTATGCATCAATCATGATCACAGTTATGAATTATTATTCCGCGTACGAATCATGAGCTATCCTACGTCATGACATTGGCGCCTTGGGATTCCGAAGTACGAAAAAGATATCATTCTTCTTTCTTCTATCTTTAATAGGTGTTTAGTTTTTACAATTCTCCCGGCTCTCCACGTCGAAGAGTCCAGTGGATTGCATTCAGGGGTTAAGTGAAATCAATTGCGTAGTCTTTGCAAGGAATCAATTGTTGCGCGTACTAGGAAGGAAGATGAAGCGAAGAGAGAAGGGAGAGCCAATAAGAGGAAGAGAGAAGATCATTGCATGTAGCGTTCTTAGTTATAGCAAAACGGAGGCTCGTCCGGCAACGTACGCGTTAAAATTAAATCTAGCCAGAAAGAGCGAGTAAGAGAGAAAGAGAGAGAAATAGAGGCGGACGGCTACGTTTTGCCGACGACGACGACGACGACGAGGACGACGACGTTGACGACGACGACGACGAACGTCGCGACGAGAGCACGTCCTTTAGTCTCAGTCTCAAGAGCATATCCCGGCTGTACGGATGCTCTAATTAAAAAATTCTTTTCTTTTTCCGCGGCTGGTCCGTTTCTTCTTTTGCTATCCCTTTCTTTCGATTTTTCATATACGAATGTTTCGCGAAAACGTACGCCGAGGAGAAGCTTCGAGTGAATAATAACGCGTTACGAATCTCGTTGTGCCTGCCGACGAAGGTTTCGGCTTCGTTCCTGGAGAGCGTCACTCTGACGACGCACGAACGCTTTTTTACGGCATTCGACCAGACAGATATATCAGGTAACTCATCTACATACGTAATGCTCGCCGGTCGCTTCGAGTGCATTGGAGAACGAGCAGTCCGCGTGTCTTTGCGATTTCGTTCGATTTTATCAAATGATCGTACCGTAACATAGAAAGACTCCAATTTCGCGATTCACTTTTTTCTTCCTTCCTTTCTTTCTCTTTCCTTTACTCTCTATAATTTTTACAAACGTGCTCTAACATTTTCATCATGCGATACGATGATGCGATCGAAGATTAACCTTGATCGCTTGTGACGTAGTTTCTTAATTCATGTCACACAATTGTACGTCGTGCAATGTAGTTGTAATTACGATCGATCACTAGAATAAATTCTCGATGGTTATCTGATACTTCACTGTATTTTGTGGTTAGCGATATTACATGAATCATAATAATCGATAATTCCCATAACATAGCTCTTCGTATAAACAGTGATCTAGGTATTATTACTTACACACAACATACATACATATGCATATAAGCATAAGTTCTACGTTATGTAATGAGCTAGGATCGATATTAAGAGCGCTCAATTTCACTACAAAATGTTTTGCATTATTTGTCATTATGGAATGATCATACAACATAGAGTGCATAGAAACCAAGAGATGTCATCGGGTTACTAGCCTTGATCACTGGCCAAATACTTAGCAGGGAAAGCGTACCGTTGTCACGCTCGCGTGCTAATTTTATGTTTGCCATCTACGACGCAGTAAAATGAAAGTTATCAAGTACTTGCATTGACAAATTTGTACTTTATTCGCCGAATTAATTAATAGGATTTGCCTTTACGAAATTTCATAGCGATAATGTAAAGAAAAGAACAACGAATAAGGGGTAAATTTAGTATATTTATATTACTTCCGATCGATCGACACTAATTCGATTATGCTTTTTAGTATCGCATAAAATCCGTTTGTAGTAATGTATTATTTTTTGTTTTAATGTGATTTTTTCAATATTTTATTGAACACCGTGTAAAACACCCTGTCAATTTCTATAAATAATAAGACACATAGCTATGATAAAAAGATTAATATGATAACGATAAAAAAGCAAATTTTATATTAACATTAACATGTTCTCGCGTCTTTGAGTTTACTGAAAGAAATTGTGCGCGTGATACTATTCTAGATGTATTACATACATCCATGCGTCTATCGAATGAATCGTGTAACGTAACCAATCGGACGTGGATAGGATCGCTTGAAAATTTCCATTATTGGTGAACTGCGGAAAATTTCTATGAGATGATTATCGTAAACCATTTGTAAACGACTTTTTAATTTAGATCTTTAGACGAGTAACTCGCTACAAAAAGTTAATTACATTCCCGATAAACAAATAATGTATCATTTCTCTCGTAGTTCTATTGAGAAAGCACTATACATCTTCTAATTATCGTTCCCGTACTTTGTTAATCGACCTAAATATTCTTCCTTTTGATTGTGCCATTACATTTTTATTGAAAATAAATTACGCACACTCGCGTTCGCTCTCTAAAAAAGTTTCCAGTCAACGGAATAAATGTGATTCGCTTTCCACAGATGGATCGAGACGACGAGGATTTCGGTGATGGATACATCGCGGAGTCACATCCACTAAGGCCAACGCATCTTTCGGTGCCTTTGGATGGAAGGTCGGATTCCAGAGCACCCAGTATTAGTAGTAGTGTCAGTGACCTGGACGTTCCAATTTACACCAGGGAAACTACTATACCTATCTATGCTAAAAGAGTAAGTCTTTGCAATGAAACTTGCTACTTTGTTATTCTTTTCTTTCGACCGTCATCAGTTTGTCTTATAATCATTTCGATTGAATATTTTCATATAATTGCTACCTGTTACATATACCCTATTATCAAGAGGCCAAGTAATAGATCGTCTTCGCTATGAGAATCAAATTTTTATCGACACCCTTTGAATCAAAGTACTTCGCGATGCGTTTATATCGATGAAAAACATACATTAGTAAGAAAACATTCTATTTATAACAAAGTTTCGAAATGGCGGTTATTCAAAGGTAGACGGAAAGACACAAGCGACATGTTTTCAACAAGCATAGTTCACAAACGTTATATCGATTAAAGTAGTTACTAAAGAAAACGTTTTTAAAGTTAAAGCCACGTGTATTACATGATGTCCCTTTTTTTAGATATAAACTAATGCGATGTATATATGCAAAATTTTGAGTAAACACCACTATGCCACTACATATATGACATATGACGCATGTGTTTGGCATAATTCCTTCTTGTTAAACTCTTCTTTAGCGTCGAAATCATGTCGCAAAATTTTCAAGATTACTCAAATTCAACTATGGATCATTGTTCGAGGTGATGCCCTTGTTTCTTTGCGTTTCGATGATCGTTTTTTATTCGAAAGGAAGAGAATCGGTAGAATTCCTTTTGCGTGACGCAACGGTGTACGTGGCTTAGCTACGTACGTATGTACATACATGTACTATGTATGCGTCTACGCACTTGACCTGACTTAATGGAATTCCAACCATTCGATTAATGTTTCTAGTGTTCATCGTATAATTAAAGCATACAAGACGATTGAAAAATAGAAGCGTGCTCTTCGATTGCGTTAACGTGATATTATTTAAATCTTATTACGATTAACCAATTTTTTTCTATTAATCTTGGAATGATCTAAAGATGATAGAAAACCATGAAAGATAGCAAATTTTTAAGGTTAGCTAAACATTGTCACAGGTGGGTGTTCGTTTTCGATTACCTCTCTCCTATGACGTCAATCTATGCTCGAGAATATTGAACGGGGTGCGCAGTGGTTTTCATTTGATTCCGTCGCGTATAAAAATGTGAAAAGAACTATCGAATACACGATGGACACTAAATAACCTTCTAATTTGTTTAAACCTGTTATACCTTCAATCTCACATACGATCTTTCGATACACGATAAATATGCGATATAATATTTTGGTCGATACGTTATAATAAGCTGAGTTGATAACCGACGGTGTACATCTATCCGCGATGCTTTCCCATTGGTCGAGATGGTGGGTGTGTGCAGAGGCGCGTTACCTGTCGTGAGTGCACCTTCTACGTAACTTCACGATAACGTTATCTATTGTAACAAATCGTCAGAATTACCCCACTAGCGAGATCGCGTTATGTGTTTTCAAGCTTACGTCAGCACGCAACGGATCGCAACGAAACGCGCACCGCGTTTACGGGACGTTCGATTTTAAGTGCTGTGATTGGTCGGTTCGGTGGGTGTGTTTGAAGGTCGATCACCTCAAAATCGAAAGCGTCTTGCTTATATCGCACGTTGCGTGTGCGTATATGTATGTGTGGCTATATAAACATATACATGCACATATGTAATTGTGATACAGTCGCGAGAGACGAGTCTTTGATAGTTTCAAGCAAAACCAACGTATGTTATTCTGTGATAATATATTATTTTGGTTAACTTTCATGCAGTGAAGATAAAGCACGTGTACGTTGTGAGGTAGGTTATGGAAAGTATTATTTCAATTAGTCGATTATGCGGTCGTGTCCGGTCGATTCCCATTTGTAGGACCCTGACGTCACTCAGTCCCGCAAGCTTGGGGTCACATCGAAGGAGGAGTCGACGACTACGGTCGTTGCAGCGTGCGATTTGACCACGCGTTTTTATTATGCTCGTGTATTTCGTATCGTGTATGTATGTACATATATAGTTATGTGGAGGAAAACTTAAGACATTCATGCTCGCGTGCATTCGAATGTGGTCTAAACTTTTCCAAAGTGAATGAAATAAGTATTCTACGCTATTTTGGTATCCATCCAAGTCGATCCACCGAAAGGTTATTTACACCTTCACGAAAAGGAAGATAATAATACATAATAATAATATATTATAGAATTCAAAGAACAATCATATTCTCGACGTTGGTTCGATATTTTTCGTGCACATTTTGTGTGATAATTTTGAACACTTTGAAACAATCTTCGCGTCTTCGCTTTGATACTTTCTCCACTAGTACATTACATATATTGTTGGTCATGCCGTTTAACACTACATAGTACTACGTAATGTCTGTTTATATTTTATTTAGTGTGCCAATACGTCGGATTACCGAGCCAGTGACGTTAGTCAAGGAGACGAGCGAAGATTCACGCGCGCGTCCTCGCGTGGCTTCACGAAATAACGTGACCACGGTCACGTTCCTCGTATCGTTTGTGTTTGTTTTAAAATTAAATACTCCTCGTCGATGAAGAGTTCAAAGACTGAATATAAAATCCTTGACATTGCTTATTTTCGAGGAAACATTATTTTCGGCTCGCTATGGAATTCTACTTTGACTCTATTTTTTTAAAGGTCATTGCTAGTGACCGTGGTTCTCAATTTTTCCGAATTTGACGACTTTATCTAAGAAAAAATGTTAAAAATCACACATATGACATGAATGTGGGTTACATTCGACATACATACCTATTCATAGCAGATTGTTTATAAATTATTTCCTTACATACATTCCTTGCGATATATGCATTGAGGTTGAATTCGCGTAATATCGATCTAACGGTAGGCAGTTGTCCCAAATAAGAGGCGCAGACTCGACTAAAAAAGGAAAAACCATACAGTAGTCAGGTACATCTTACATACATATCTTCGCGTTGATTTTTATTCTTATGTCTATAAATTTTTGCATCACAAATCAAACGATAAAATGAATGGAACGCTTACTCATAATTGAACAAATCGGTAATGAACGAAGAATTTCCTTCAAGTCAACGAGAAACAGTGAATATTTCGTCGTGATTTCATCAGGGACGTTACGGAAAAGCGTTCCTCCGTTTCGTCATCTCTAAACGAATCATTACATAGAAACCATGCATGGGGATGCGAAGGTATGATTGAAGAAAGGATCCAAGGTACATAAACAGAGGTCGAATTTTCGCGCTTGCGCCGAAGGAAAATCCACCTAAGTCATTGAATGTCGTCTCCTCGCGTTGTCCAGGAGGGTATAAGTATCTCGAGGATCGAACGGGTGCGTTCCTAATATATCATTTCGCTTTCTCGCTCTACTGTTAGTGTTATCGTGGGTGAGTGTGAAAAGAGAAATAAAATATACAAATGTGAATCAAAATTGTCACACGTGTGTTAGACCTTTTTATTGATTACGGACGTGGTTCTCCGTTTTTCAATCGGAAGCATCGGTTAGTTACTTTGTGTACGGTCAAATATGTAGATACATACAACACGTGAGAAGACCACTCTTCTTAAACAACCAGCTGCATAAGGACTGAGAGACAAAAAGCTACTTCCTTCTTTGAATATTGTTCGTTGCGGTTGCTTTGCAAAAAAAAGAAAAGAAAAGGTAATTACCTATTGTCTATTGTGTTACATATCACGAAATACGATGTTTCTTTCTCGATTGTACAGTACATGTTCATCGCGTGTTACATTTAAAAATCCGTGTGTTTTCATCTCGTCTTTCGAATTCGTTGTGAAAATGATTCATTTACTAAAGAGTCAATGGTAACTTATAACATGGACATATGTAAATCCGAACAAACAATGTGATGTTTATAATCCGGTAATATTTTGATAACGTCCGTACCACCATCTTGTTTTCGATGTACTGTGCATTTTGATCGAGGATACAAACGAGGTATGCCTATAGGTATTACCTATAGCATGATAAATTAAAATCGATAGAATCATCGTCTTGATGGAAACACACGTGGAAAATGTTACCGACGGGGCAGAAGGCGAACTAGAAAATACGGTACCTAATTAGGGTGAATGGTAAACGGTAGATTTTCTCTCTCTCTCTCTTTCTCCTTTTCTTCAATGTCATAGTTCCGAAGATCTTTTACGTCAGTTGGGTGTGGCAAAACATTTTGATCGATTCCAGACCAACCGAGGTTATGCATGTAACGATTGCATATCAAACAATTAATTTCTACAATTGGTTCTATTGATCTTGCCTCTCTTATCTGGGAAAGTTAATTGATCGAAAAATAAAGGATCGCCTTAGAGTGGACGCTCAATCGCAGACGCTTACCGTTAACGCCAAACGAACAAAGTAGCGAATAAATAATTACGCAAAGCCATTAAAGGAAGACAGTAACTCTCCATAGCGTTATATAATGACTCGTGCATTCGTTGGTGCGACGCAATCCTTTTGAACGCGGTTACAATCGAACTTGGTTTCCATACACTACAAACTGATAGGAGGATCAAAATAATCTCTAAAGCACCGATAATTTTTAGGATTTTTTCATAAGAATACATTCTGCAACATATCGTTACCCTTCTGCCTTCTTAAAATCGTGTAATAATTTTCCTCCGAAACATTTTAACAATGTAGATATCTAATAAAATTAATTCTGTTTTTCCCACCAAGTAGCTTCACAATGGGTGTACAAAGTGACAAAGTAAGTTATGCTCAAGTACACTAATATAGACAATAATTTGTTATATTCCCTTTAACTAATAATTTCACTTTAGTCGAATGAGGAAATTCAGCAAGAGGAGACTACGACACCGACCGCAGTGGCTCCCATGCCAAAGGTAACTAAACGACCTTACATATTATATGTATATGTATAGCGTTTACGTATTGACGTGTAATCCCTGATCATCTTATAGTTTTATGTTATATTTATTCCTCTTTTTTTCACGCAGTCCGAGTGTGAGGATAAAGAGTTGGTGAGTAGGCAATACTACTGTTTGATATTTTAATACAATTAAAACTTTAATGCTTAACTAATTGTCACTTAACATTATCTTATAAAAAATTACAATCATAACTGGGGTGAAAATAATTTACATATACAAAAATTTAGTAGTCGTCATATCAGTTGATTATTGTCAGAACGTTCATAGGAACGATTAAATCCAATTTACATTTCGATAGCTTTACTATAATATAAAAAAACTTAAATCTAGTTATTCCAACCGGATACGAGGAAATAATCAGTAAGTTAATCGCTTCCGAGACAGATATCCTCAAGTTGAAGATTCCGAAGTACCGTAATTCAATGACACCAAAAGAATTTCCGTAAGGTCGATTACTCACATCGATCCGTACGTTTTTACAACGTGGTGTGTGGCTATGCACGTACACGTTCTTCGTAAAACCATAATTTGGCATTCTATTCTTGTTAAAGACGGATACATATCTTTCCTTATATATATACTTGGATACGTACCTGCGTATGTACATATGTAGCATACAGAAATGGCTCACGATAAGGACATCGTTTCCATTCGACTGGCAGAGTTTCCTTTTTCGTCTACGTTCTTACGGGTGGTACACCGGATGTTTCGTTTATCTCAAATTCTTTAATATCTCCGTCATTTTCACCGATACGCATAATTGTTTCAGGTCAAAGTGCCCCGTGTGATTCAGAATTACGAATATTTTAATTCGTGATTTTTTTCCGACGAGGTCATTTTTCTTCGCATCTTCGAGGTCATTGACATTTTAGTAGTAGTAGTAGTAGTAGTAGTAATAGTAGTAGTATTGCCTTTTAATAATTACTGAAGTCGATGGCAACGAAATAGTTGCTCAACTAAAATTGCCTACTGGATTTTCTTAGCTTTAACTATTTCCAATTTCCATTCTTATGGAAAATTATTACAATATCTTTTTTCCTTACGGTTATTTTATCTATCGCACATTACAATAACTTTTTTCTCATGTTTCGAAGTTTATTTTACCATTTAATCGAATAAAAATGTTTATCCCCTCAAAGATAAGACGAATTGGCTAATAGAATTAGGAAACGTAATGATAATGAGATGATACTCTGTTTAAATATTAACCCGTTATCGCGTTTCTCGTATTCATGAAGGGAAGAGGTGGCAAGGAGGTGGGGTTAAAGGGAGGGGAGTAGGGACAAGAGACGCGTGGAAACTGGCTGTTGCGTCATGTAGAAAAAAATCTACTACCGAACTCTTTTTTTATCTTTCATCGTTCCACGCATAGACATCATCACGTTCAAAGTACTTTTTTTAGCACCCGTCGTGTAAGTTCCCGCAGTGAAATCTTTCTAAATTCAACCTTAAGTTTGCTTCTTCAGATACGCTCTAGATAAAATTCATGTCGGTTAAAAATTCTTTTTTCTTTTTTATCATTTTATAACTCGAAATGCCAATAAAGGCAAATAATATGTACGTAGTTCTGTGGGCTTGCAAATTAAAGCGCGTCTCGTTAACTTCACGCAACGAATTACCTCCATTTCCGATAATTACCGTTAATCACGAAGGCACGGTGCTTCTTTGCGTAGTATGATATAATCGATCTTAATTGCATCGTTGATCATTGCATGTATGTATATACCATATAAAAAGAGAAGTATGTCACGCCATAACACGATGAAATTTGTCTCTCTTGTACGACTTATAATTAGTTTCTATTCTCCTTTCACACATATGTATGTACATACAAGATAGATTTTTATGATGTAGGTTTTAAATGAATGATGATGTCGGTTTTAAATGAATCATGCTGTCGGCTTTAAATGAATTATTTGATACTTAAATCTGCAGTACCCTCTTGTATCAGATAATCAAATTATTGCGTCCGTTATGTTGTGTGGTAATTATTGCTGATACTTTAATCTTTTTGATGTTTTTTCCCCATGAAATATCGATAATTTAAGAAAATTACAACTTCACCGTTATGTAAGCTAATTTGAATAATATTGTTTATATCTGAGAAAGATCTTACACAGACTTTACTTGAAATAAAATTAACAAGTATTTTGAATTTAGGCGGAGTTTTTTCTTGGGGATTTAAAACTAATTTTTGCCTCATTGATCGTTTATCGGTTGAGCATACACAAGATTGCGGATGACCTCTTAATCCCTTTAACTAAGCTATAGAAAACATTTTTCGATAAATTCTATCTCTTAGTTGCGTTCTTAAAGACATACCAACGAAAGCATAGTTGACAACACTGAGGTTGAATATACGTAATTGTAAAATTGGCGCATGTAATGTGACAAGCTTTTACGTTTAATGCTTGTATCCGGGTTATCATCTGTCGTTCCATTTACAAGGGCGTCCGTCAATATCATGGTGGTGGTATTCACACACGTAAAAAGGAAAGGGAAGGAATGCAGGGAGAGGTAAAGGAGGGTCCAATTCAATGAGTTCTCTCTCTCTCTCTCTCTCTCTCTCTCTTTTCTCTCTTGCCTTGCATAGCATCGTAGGAGGTACGTCAGTCTGCCTTGCAAGCCGACGTGTATTGTACAGTACGAATTACATAGTCCTAAGTGTCGATTCCTGAATGTTAACATTTGAGTTCTTTTTGACGGTTCATCTTATTTCCTTCGTTCGTATTTATATATTCAAATCGGGGGTAGAAATATTTCTTATTAATCACTGATTGATTATTCCAGTCGAGTGTACTTCAATTTCATTAATTGTTCAATAATTCGATAGTACCCTATTGTGTCCTACTGTCGAGACACACTCCACATCATGCTTCGAAATTAACAGTAGTTATTCCAAAAGTATCATAATTGTATATACTTTGTATGGCTGTGTGTATATATATATATATATATATATATATATATATATATATATTTATGCAAAAGTATATACAAAGTTCATAGTATACAATATAACATACAAAGCAAAACAAGTAAATTTAGATCAAATATACCGCAATCTCATTGATCCATCCAGTTGATATTTAATTACATAATTAAGAATAACGATACGAGTCTATAATTTCAAAGAATCAGCGATACGATCCTCAGTGTCAGTTCACCTGTACTCTACCCGCCGCGAACACTGTTTCTATCGTATTTCAAGCTGGATAGCTCGAGACACCGATTCGTACATTACAAGCAAGAAGAACGATCATATAAGATACGTACGACATTTTTCATTGGTTTCTCGCTTCACTGTATGTCAAACAATAAACACAGTGAACGCTGGAACGCATCGGTTGGCGATTCTTCACGTCACCAGTCATTTTATCATTCATTCCCACGAATCTCGACGCCTATGTCCTCTTTTATTAAATAAGAAAGAAAGAAAGAAACAAAGAATGAACGAGATGAATATACACGGTAGCTGAAAGAGAACGATCGAACTTTTTCCAACAGGATTTCAAACTGAGAGGTCGCTGCACGCGTGTGTGCGTGAGAAAGGTTGTGAACCAGTGACCGGCCAATCGGATATTCCGGCTGTGGAACCAGTAGGGGAGAGACTTTGTGTCTGTTGAATGGTGGGGCGCAAAGGAGGGTGAAGGAGGAGGGGAGAGTAACCACACACGTTTTGAAAATCGCCTTTCTTCGTGAACCCGTGCACGCAGCTCGGCAGTTGTGCGCGACCGTGACACGAGGTGGTTGAGGTCGTTGTCTCGGTTTCTCTCTCTTTCTCTCTCTCTCTCTCTCTCTCTCTCTCTTTCTCTCTCGCTTACTCAGTCGATCCTTTTCTCCCCCCCACCGCCCCTCTTCATTTTTCTTTTTCTCGACGCAATCGCATACTTTCACTCTGAAACTGCCGAAAGCATTTTAACCGTTGTTCCGTATAGTTACACGCAAGCATATTAGAAAGAGCGAGTGGGTCTTCGCCGTCGAGATGGCGTGGAAGAAGGTAAGATTAAACAATATAATTAACGAAAATTTTACTTGCTTGACCAGAGGATCGTAATATTGTCCTCTCTAGTGTTTCTTAGTTGTTACCTAAGATAATTTAAATCTTATCCTTTCGGCGAATTCGAGGAAAACGGATCCCTCCCAATTCATTTTCTTCCTTTTAATATCACAGGCGTGAAGATGACAAATACGAGTATAAACACACGTATGCGTTACTAAAAAAAATTTCGTAGTAACGCCCCATTGAATGCTGTTGTGACGAAAGAGAGGTTAAAAATAGATTATCAATTTCATCGGAAACAGTTCCAAAATCCACTACAGGGACGAATATTGCCTTTTCGTGGCTTCGAAATGTTTACTTTTCGCATTCGCATGTATCGCTTTTTTTTTCTTTATGTCTTGCAAATAGATTTATTTTCCTGGAGATAAAACGAGCACGATGCGAAAATATCTGAGAGTTTATCTCCTACGGACGCTTTTTATTTTGTCGCTTATTTACGTTGGAAGCGAACCACCATTCCAGCTTTATATTCTCATACTTTTAGGGCTTTCATTAATATGCAAAATTAAAAAATATATCGCTCAAACTAGTACTAAAAGCTAGGGACTAGAGTCGAGAGACGTTTCTTTTGTTGGTCGAAATAATAATCCGTAATTACCGATATTATAATTGGAGTATCGTTTTTTAGGAGTGTACAAATTATTATCCGATTACTTTTTATCGTATACAATTTTATTGAAATGCAATACTTCGAACTACGGGTAGATGCTTGATAATCGACTCCATCATCGGAGTAATTCATATGTAAAATACATGGCTTAAGGTCTTCACCTCGTAGCGCGACTTGAATATTCGAAAGTTGATTTCATGCGCATTCATGTAAAAATACTATATGCATACAGATGTTGACCGACAAGTCTCCTACGTAAGGAACTCGATATCTGTATTTTTCCGGTATCTATCTCGTGACTAGTATTATGAATACTGCATCTCCTTGTAACGAAAGAATCATATATCCTTATCCACCGATAGAAAAATTTATGTAATTTTAACGGCACAAAAACTCCTAGTTTTGTTTAAGGTTTCTAATAAAGATTTCACGCACGAGCTATTCATTATTCGAGAAGATGTTTCAAATAGAAGCTGTTCCGGTTCGAGGAGAGGGGCACATCTTATAAAAAGAGACCTCAAAACGGAACAAATACTATTTCAAACATTGTTCCGAATAATGAATCATTTGGGAGATAATTGCATGGGTGAATTGAAATGAGATATTCTTATGTATAGTAAAGCACGAATATGCGTGGATAGGATATGTGTATGTATATGCGTTACTACTTTGGCCATTTCAATCTCGCGACCTTTCAACGTAGATAATCAGAAATCTGAGAATAGCGGAGGGCATTGTTCACGTCCATACAGTCCAGAACAAAGTGTAACATTTGGCTATAACAGTATTTTCTCGTAGTAATCGCTTTTCATATTAATGATTTGAATTATAGGAAAAACATACGTATGCACGTACATTCGTACACGTATAGCGATAAGTAGACGACGTTTGTTTTTGTATCGAACGGTATTTTCGGTAAAAACATCTGTCGCAATTACGGACCCCGAGTATTTATTTATTCAAGTATATATAATTCTCGAATGTTGAAAAGTTCTTCGTGCAAAATGGTATTTCGTCTTTCGCTCGAAAGGTCAATTTAGTTTTGCCGGAATATCCAATTACTCTTAGTGAGTCATTACTCATGGTTCGACGCTTTAAAAATGATTACAATTAATATGATTTCATACGGTATATGATGAAAGAACGACTATACTTGAATCACGTAGAGTTCTCTACGTGGAACTAACACGCATGCGCGTGGCGGGCGTTATTTTTAACGCATTCGCGAGACATCCATTCCGATCTGGAGGCTCGTCATGTCGCGGCCAATGAAACCTTTTGGTAAGCCGGCACACCTACATCTCGTCCAATCGCCTATCGCGCGGCCAATACTCTCGCTTACATAACTTGAAAGTTTCGTTGCCGCTGCTCTGATACAAGGTCGCGGTGAAGGTGCACCAAAGGCGTGTATACAATATGCACGCGTCATTCTATAGTGCGTTCATATAAATTCTATTTATTTAATGTTACAAATTGCCATCATAATCGAATCGTTAAATTCCAGATGATTGTCTCTTTTCGAAAAACCATAGAACTTTCTTAATTTTATAGTTTCAATTATTCTATAGAGAAATTAATATAAACAATTTGATGACATATGGAATGACGTAGTACTCTTGTACTGTAAGGGATTAGTATCAATAAATTTTAGTGATAATAAATTTCTTCGATAGAGGAGACATCGTAGCTATTGCAATCTGTTTTGAACTTATCGATATTA
>JAIFRP010000010.1:1291765-1304005 GCA_032403825.1 Odynerus spinipes | reverse complement strand
ATGACATCGTATCATTGTTTAGACTATCGCGAAAGAAAATTCTGAATCCATATTTCTTCTCCTCTCGATAAGCCTAAAGCAAAAGTTGCATGTAGGTCAGTCTGAGGCATGCTGCAGCCTTCGATAGTCGGCAATAAATCGGATCATGTTATAAAAACTATAATTTTCGAATCTTGCTTCTTTTCACTCGTAATTAATTTCCTTTTTTCTTCAATTATCTACTTTCACTCCCTTCCAAAAAGAAAATATACACACACCTTCTTATTGGTCTATGTATTTCTTTAAAACGAAAAATTTTCTAGTGCCATTAGAATACATCGATACCATCGCTTACCATCAATTATTAATTAATTAAAATTCAATAAAAAATCAATTAATTAGGTTATCATTAATTAATTGAATACTTGTTAAGAAACGACCGTTTCTCTGACTGAACGTCAAGGACGGTAATTTCTGCTGATAGGATGAATTATGGCGAATACGTCGGCACTCCAGTGCATTCAGGTAAAATCGTATGACATGTGCTTGAAAGATTTAAAACAAAGAATAAGCATATTACGAGCGCACGCAAAACTGTTCCCAAAAGTCGCATATACATACGTATGTATACGTGTACACGCATAAGTTTTCCATTGAAACGTTAACGACATTTTTCAATCACTATCGGAAAATTAAATTAGAACCATTTAGAATAAATACCGAAGTAATGACTAACTTGTTACGCCGTTGCTGACTTTATTAGCACATCGGCACGTGTGTACGTACGTTTGCGATACGTATGTAAGCTTACATAGGTTCTCGTCATTATTCAAGGATCGCATAAGACCTTTACACACAGTCGCGCGAGGTCAGTGAATAGTAGCATAAACTGGACCGCATAAAGTCGATGCATGTGTGAATGCTACTTGTACATAGCACTTCGTCTGTATCGCGTAAGGTCTGTCTGGTATAAGAATGCAGACGGGGGTACCGACCCGTCAGTCTTTGACACATATTTCGATGCACCGGGTAACGCGGGAGAAGTTCGCACAAAGAAACGACACCGAAGCGCGATATTAACAAGCAAGAACCGAGTCTCGCGTGTCAGCACTTTAAAACGACGTTCATCAAATGTTACGTGAAAAAAAGAGTGACCATTGCGTCCGATAAATTACCAAGATATCATTTCGTTAGCTTACGTTACCAGCGAGTGTGGTAATAAGGCACATCGAGTGGCTTAAAATTAAATGCGAATGCTTTGTGAATCCCTTTGTTAATTGGAATGGTACAATTTAAGGGAACGGTAAGAGACGACATAATCGGCGATAAAAAATAAAAAGATGTTCATGGTGGTGAAGTTTCTTCCAAAAATTCTTACACTTTCGTTTATCGTTATTACAGGATATCAATCGCAACTTAGTGTTTGCTATTGCTGCTGCTGTATTGGGATCGTCGTTTCAGCATGGCTACAATACTGGAGTGGTTAATGCTCCTCAAGAGGTACGTACGACAGAGACGAGAATATTTTAAAAAATATATCTTCTATACAAGATGCTGCTAAAATATAAATGAAACATTTTTATTGCGAAAAAGAATTGACTTAAAAATTGAAAAATTGCATATACGAGTTGTGTACGGTCGTGCCAACGTTCCTTCCAGTTCTGAAAGTATTTCTGAAATGCACTTTCTTCTATAAAGCTTAGTCCACTCAGCGGTTTTTGCTTTACATTTTCTGTAGCTTCAAAACGTGTTATCCTTTTATGGTCTTTTTCATTCTTTACTTTAGCAACACCCCGTGGATGTCATATATAGAACAAATCAAGAAATATTAACAATTAATACGATCGTATTTCTTTTAGCTTATCGAACGCTGGATTAGCGAGGTGAAAGAGAATCAAACCGGCGTACCGACGTCTCAAACCGAAGTGACAATGATCTGGTCGGTAGCGGTATCGATATTTTGCGTGGGTGGTATGATAGGTGGTACTTTGGTGGGTGTGATTGCCGATCGGTTCGGTAGGAAAGGTGGCTTGCTACTGAACAATATACTCGTCTTTTTGACCGTGCTGTTCGAGGGACTCGCCAAGCCGGTGAAAAGTTACGAGATGATAATCGCTGGACGATTTTTAATCGGTATCAATTCGGGCTTGAACGCGGGATTATCACCCATGTACCTGTCCGAAATATCGCCAGTTCACATGAGAGGAGCAGTCGGGACGGCTTATCAGCTCGTCATTACGATTTCTATTCTGATCTCGCAAGTTCTTGGATTGGAAAAAATCATGGGCACGGAAGAGCTATGGCCTTTTTTGTTCTGCTTAACCATATTGCCGGCGATATTCCAAGTTATCACTCTACCACTCTGTCCCGAAACTCCGAAATTCCTGTTGATCAATAAAGGAAAGGATATGGAAGCACAGAAAGGTAACTATAATAAATTTTCTGGCAGCGGATCCTTTAAGATTCTCTCGGATACAATGATAACTAAGAATTCGTTCTTGCAGCTCTAACGTGGTTGCGCGGTACCAATGACGTTCACGACGAGATGGGACAGATGCGAACGGAATACGAATCGGTGAAACTCGTACCAAAGGTTTCATTTAAAGAGCTTTTCGTAAATCCCGCTCTTAGAATACCACTGATGATAGCCGTTATGGTGATGCTTGCCCAACAATTTTCTGGCATCAACGCCGTCATGTTCTACTCGACGAAGATTTTTATGTCGGCACATTTCACCAAAACCGCCGCTCAGAATGCCACGATGGGCGTCGGTGCGATGAACGTTCTCATGACGGTCGTATCGTTAATCTTGGTCGAAAAAGCAGGAAGGAAGACGTTACTTTTGGTCGGCTTTGGCGGCATGTTCGTGGTTACAACTTTATTAACAATTTGTCTTATATTTTCTGTAAGTAATTACGCTTTATGCTCACCAATACTTCTCGATCGTTATCTCACAAATTTGATTTCTCACAGGAATCGTCACGCCCAGCGGCTTACTGCTCCGTCGTACTGGTAATCCTCTTTGTGGTATTATTCGCAACGGGTCCTGGAAGCATTCCTTGGTTTTTAGTATCCGAATTGTTTAATCAATCGTCACGACCTGCGGCAACGTCTATAGCTATCGCTATAAACTGGACGGCCAACTTTGTAGTCAGTATTGGATTCCTTCCTCTGCAGGAGATACTCGGCCCTTACGTATTCGTCATTTTTGCTGCGTTACAAGCGTTCTTTACACTCTTCATTTTCAAGAAAGTTCCAGAAACAAAGAACAAAACTACAGAAGAAATTGCCGCCATGTTCAGGCAAATGTCGTACAAGTGAGGGTGAAGCGTTAGATAGAATTCTTGTGTGGAGAAATTTTATATGCTGAACGGACGCTAATGCGTGCACCTTCTAATTGGACACGCGTCTGGCGGATTAACAATGTCACGTTAATTTCTTATGTCATTTTCATGCTTTAATTCGAAACCATTTCGTGTTACATATGTACGTCGATATTTTATATAACCATTCGGTGTCTATATTCATAGACAAGGGAATGATCGAATCAAAATTGTATATAAATTTGGTACGCGATAGTCGATAAAATTAAATTTTGCATTATGTTATCGTTCATAAAAATAACTGCTTTAGATGTACAATTTTTCTGACAATATTATCAGTTTCGTAGGAGGCATATAAAAATGCATCAATTTCATATCGTCTGATGGCGCACATTTTTACGAAGTAGTACTATCCTTTGCTTTTAAGAGTATACAGTTTTTTAAAAAACTTTAACTTAGTTCCTATCACTCTTGGAACTGTATGTAGAAGGAAGATCGTCGAACATGGAATAACAGACTCAAGTAACGTAAAATTCGTGTGAATGATGGGATCTTTCCAAGTAGTAATTGTCTTTTTAAAAGGATTCCTATGCGAATGAACTTTTATGCGTGCAAAGAATTATAACTCTAGTCATGGAAAGGTGTTTGTTTAATATTAAATAAATAGTGAAAGGGGTCTTCCTTAAAAAATGTTATTTTTTATGAAATTGTTCTTTTCAAGATAAAGATGATCTTTGTAAAAAAATCTGCTAGTATGTTCGAAGATAAGCATTAAGAAAGTTAACGCAGAAAAGATATTTTTGCCTTTATACTAGGTTCTTGCAGTAGGTATGGTAAATTTTTAATGTGCAAAATATAATATACAGATTCACATTTTATTATAACGATCTTAAAAGTTTTACCAAATGCAAACAAAAATTAGCTGTATAGCGTATCTATCTATGTATAGATGATGTAGTTTAGAAAATAATTATATTTATGCATGCATGTAGTTTACTGATGGTTAAAAATTTATCTGCAAGAGATAATTACATTTATAACTTGCACAGAGCCATTACTCCGGCGACGACGTCGGTGCAACATCAGTGTGTTAAATACGTATACCAAGTGTACATTAACTAAAGCCAACTTTATTTTGTCAATTAAGAATAGGAATAGTAGAATATTAAAGTATACTTCGTAGGTGTATTTGTAAATTCAAGTAATACTTAAACAACCATAACATTTTTAGTATCGACGCAACAAGGAATGCTAATAAATAATTAAAGTGTGCGAGTACACGATCGCGACATGCATCGAAATAAGCAAAATATGTAAGTTACAACAGTATCAGACTTTAATTTTTAAATTCTGCACAAGTACTTTTTTTTTATCACGACTTTTAATCAAATATCAGTTCAAAATTTCATTCGCATATACAATTCACATGTGCATATTTGCATTTAATAGAACTCATATTTTGAGTATGATATTATATCTAATCAATATAATTATTATCATACTTTACAAACTACTGTATACAATGAAATCGACTAATTGTGATGCAAGTCGGTGAAATTAAATTCGACTCGTGCGTACAAAATGTCCTACAAGATTTATGATCGTAACAAGTTACTTCGAAAGAAATAAATTTCTTAATATAATGTATAAAATATGTACCACGTGCTGATTTTACCTTGCATTTTTATTTTAATGTTTACAAATCTGGAAAGATATTATATAGATAAGATAATATGTAATATGATTTTTGTTAAAAATTTATTGAACAAAAATTATGACAAATATAAAAAATAACCACGATCGTAAAAACGTCAAAACAAAACAAACATGAAACACAGCACGTGTACGATAGTCTACGCTGATTGGTCTACGTGTTAACGAATGAAAAAGTTTCATTTTGACCTCATCGAAGCGTTTTTCATACACGTTCTCACTCGCATACTTAGCATATGAACCGTTCTCATAGTGCGCAATATTTAAATGAGCGATATAAAAGGAATAAACGAATATAGATTTCTTATTATTCATCCAAGATGTTTAAACGTTCATTAATTTCGTCGTGATAGTATCGAAATGTAACGGGTGCGAGAGATCGATACTGTGCAACAAAATTCAATATATTCGCGTAGAAGTGGCAAAATACATTACTTTAGTTCCTAAATGTAAGAATGAAGCTTATTCGTTGCGACAAATTCACCATGCATAACGATTCATCAAACTAGACCAATAACGATTCAGAAAGCTAGTGCGCACGCGCATCCCATGCTCCTTGAGTTTGACATCCCGCGAACAACGATGGCGGGAAATCCATTGAAGCGTACTTAGTCGAATGACCGGAAGATGGCAAAAGCGATCGCAGGTAAGTGACTGTGGAAACGTCGTACACGACTGCTCTTAGTCTGTCAGAGTAAACACAAGGAGAAACTGAACGGAGCGGCGCACCTCGTGCGCCGCCACACTCGCGGCTCGTCGCGGTGTACGAACTATACCTTGCCCTTTCTTTCTCCCTCTTTTTTGTTCGAAGATAGGTAGAGAAGAAAACGAGAGAGGCCCTTATTCCGACATCCTACTCTTACGGTGCTTTTCGCGCGTATCGCTAGACCTTAGAGAGAGAAAGAAATAAGAAAGAGGTGGGGGTGTATAACGTGGCACACGTTCGATGGTGTCTGTGATCGACGAAATAGCTTAATGCGTGCGGGGCGAACGTGTGGTACGCTCAAGGCGTCCACAAATGATTACTGGAGCAGAGCAGAAGGAAGATGTCAAACGCATCGCCGTCGCGAAGACTCGTGAACGGTGAGAACAACAACGAGCTCGGTGCTGCCGCTGATACTGCTTTTAGTGGTGGTGGTGGTGGTGGTGGTGGTGGTGGTAGAGGTAGAGGAGGAGGAAGAAGTAGCGGTGGTGGTAGTGGTAGTGGTGGTGGTGGTACGGATGATAATGGTGGAAGGGGTTCTGGTGAAGGAGCAGAAGGAGGCGGAGGAGAAAAAGGAAAAGACGAAAGAGGTGGTGGTGGTGGAGGCGGTGGAGAAGGAGGATACGTTGTTACCGTTTCTACCGACGAGGGCGTCATCAGCGCCGTGGATTTACACGACGCGAGCTTGGATCCACGAGTGACGCCGGTAAATTTTCTTGAAATACGTTCATCGAGGGACGCGTCAACACCGGCTCGCGATCGCTACGCCGGTGACAACGGTGACGCTGTTCCAAAATACCGCGAAGTGTGTTCTTTGAGGAACGTCGAGACGTTGTCGAAACTCGACGACGGTGGAACCGCGACGAGCACTATTGATACTATTACAATTATTACTACTACTACTACTACTACTATTACTACTACCACCACCGCTGCCGCTGCCGTTGCCGCCACTATCATTGCTACTGTTACTATTGGAACGAGTACAACAGTAACGACGACGACGACGACGACGACGACGACGACGACGACGACAACGACAACGACAACAACGACGACGACGACGACGGCGCTGAGAGTCGCGACGTACGACAACGACAACATGGTCGCGGCGATGAACGAGCACTTGTCCACCTCGTCGGCGACGAGCGGCGCACGTACGAGTGCCTCAACGACAACAACGACGAGCAGCAACGTCGTCGCGAGTAACAATAATAACAATAATAACAACAGTAGCTGCCCGCGAAACGAATTCCAGAGTAACGTCGACGAGGATAGCAAATCCGTCGCTGGGATACTCAGTTTTCCCTGTGATTTCGATCACATGTACGCGAGCATGACCGACGGTGGGACGCCGGCTGCGGCAACGGCGACCTCCGCTCTCGGTGTAAGCCCGTTAAGGGGCAACGAGCCACGTCAGAACGATCTCACCGAGGTCAAGCACCTTAAAGAGTTGTTGTTACTTCACTTGGATCTTATTCAGCAGCAGTCCGAGCAAATCGTCACAAAGGATAAGCTTCTTGCTGCTCTTCGACAGGAAAATGAGACGGTACGCGGAAATGCCATTCCGCGTTACTTTTATCTTTGATTTGATTCATCTCATTTTTTTCCGCTTCATTCTATCTCTCTTTCCGTCATACTTCCTTTCTTTTTCCCGCCTTTCTTTTATCGCTTCTCCTTCCTGTTTGCTTAGCATTATGTCTTTCCCTCCCTCCCTTTCTCGCTTGTTATTCGTTCTTTCTTTCCCCCTTTCCTTTCAATCGCATCGAGTATTATGTTGTCGTTTAGGTTCCATTTTGTAAAACTTGCTATAAGGCGCGCACATGCTCGAATGTCAGTTCCCTCTTCTTTCCCCTCCTTTTGTTCTCCATCATGAAACCGCCCGTGAAGGTCAACGTCGAGTTTCTACCACGTGGTGGCGCTACCTTGTCGTGTTGTACCGCATGTTCACCTAAACGGTATACGATATACCATACACGCTGATTCCACTTTACATCGTTATTTTTAATTTCGCCAAAAGTTGTTCAGTAAAGGATGTTGAGTTTTTCAAAAATGAAGTTGGGAATATTCGCGCATATTCGAAGCTGGGGAAGAAATGTGGGGCATCGTTTAAAAATGTATATACAATACCGCGTTGTTTTTGCGTTAAGGATAAATCGTTATTAAATTTTTCAAAGTCTTTTGAGATAGTTAGTCGCTATAACGAAATATTGATCTTAGCGAATCATATCTAAACATCTTTATGTTTCTATTACAGCTCAAATTGCGTTTGGAACGCATGGATAGACGAGTAAGCTTGCAGAAATTAAGATCCGAAAGCAGCGAAAATTCTATCTTATCCGAACATATAGGTACGTGTTCTCCTCCAAACTTAAATTCGGTAACTACTCCTTCGACCAGTGATATTCACAAAATTATTCAATCCGAGTCTGGCAATACACAATATAATGAAAGTTTTAAAATACGCTTGAATACCAGTGGTGGAATTACCACGGTTAAACAAGAATGTACCGATAATCAAGGTAAGCATGAAAAACAGGACATTGGCAACGAATCTAGACTAGAATGGGAAGAGAAGAAAAAACGAAGATCTGACCCGACGCCGTTATCTGGTGGTAGTAAAAGAAAACGAGGGGTTTCTTGTTCGTCCACGATCAGTAATGAGACATCTTCGACGATACAAGATAAACAATTGAGTCATGATGCTAGTCGAAAGACCGATAGGAAAGGAAAATCTCTTGTAAAAAAAGAATCGTTTCTTACGACTGAAGAACATTACTATACAGCGGTTGGCGATCCAACTTATACTCTAAGTTTGAAAGAATCATCTCCACCGGATACTAATACTACATTAGAAGTTCCAAATTGGAGAGTAAAGGTGTATACTAGTTGCTATACGATGGAAGGAACAGAAAATCTTGACGATGAAATTTTCAATAAAAGGCACTTGAAGCTAGAAAACGACGAAAGGAGAAGGAAACGATGGGATGTGCAAAGGATAAGGTGTTTATCTTTTCGTTACGCTCTATAATTGATTTGTATAAAACTTGCATGCAGATTTAATTTCATATATGATATTATTTGTTAGAGAGCAGAGGCATATAGAAAAACTAAAACAAAGACAAGAACGCCAAAATCATCAAGCAACTTGTTATAATACAAATCATACCGGTCCGTGTCCATCCACGATGGAAGAGGAGGCTATAACGTCTTTATGGCCTGACATAGAACAGATACAAAGCCTTCAAGTGGATCCTCAATTGCCAGTGACAGCATTTGGCGCTCCTATACCTAGTTTTACTCCAAGGTAATAAAAATAATAAATTTATAATAATCCAGCCATTCTTCGAATATGAACGAATTATATGCATCTTTCCTATTTTAGTGAATTTTGTTTACCCTGGACTCATATGGTACGAACAAAAAGTCGATGTCCTAAAAGGTCAATGGGAAGAAGAAAAACATCTAGGAGATAAACTTTATTTTTGTGAAACTTTTTTTATGCATTCTTTTTAAACTTAACATTAGCTATGTCCATCCCCCACCATATTTTTTTACATTTTATTTTGCTACATAAAATGGAGGCACCAAAGACGTTTTTAATAATTTTTTCTTTTTTAAATATGTAATACAATGTAATTGATTTTAGATCATAGAATTTTTATATTCTTGGCGATTGGGTGTATGCATCGATATAATGTCTACGTAACATTTTGATTTTTAAATTTTGTTAATTGGTGCCAGTTGTTTTATTTGTGCAAGTGTAAGCATCTACTGTTAAGTTTGGTGAAATGTTGAACGTCGGTGGTGTTTAGTTCGCATACCTGAAACTTTTCTAAAATTGTACAAAGTGATTAAAGTACTATTTAAAATTACATTTATTTTTTGCCACTGATTGTATAAAGATTAGAGTAAAATGTATTGAAGATATATCCTGTTAAGTAATATGTTACAAAATGATATTGTGTAGAATCATATCACGTAACTCGATTTTGTGTAGCTCCAATTAATCATAATCATGAATTTTAAGTAGCCCGTTTTCATTCTTTCATTCGATCCTACTTTCTATAGTAATTGTATAGTATCAATTTATTTTCTGTTACAAACATGAATCGTAATGAGAATGGATCACTTGTCCAATTAATTTATCTTTTATTTTTTTTAAATTGCAGTTTAAAAGTGCGCGCGTTAGACATAAAATATGTGAGACAAAAATAAATACATATACACTTTTGTACAAATTATCTATTAATATTAATAACAAATTAGATAATTTCAAAAATGCTAATTTTATTCAAATTCAAAGTGTAATATGTAACAGTCCATTTTTTCTGTTAATCGCATTCGAACTATCTTGTACATGAAATTATTTCAATAAGATTAAGAATGTGAAACAGCATTAGAAAAAGTATGGTTTTAATTATTATTTAATCTTATTTGATTGAATAGGAGACAAGATAGATGATTTACCGTCCATAAGAACTGTTTTCTAAACAAGTGAATATTACAAAGAACTCGATGCGTATGGTACTAAAAATTTGTAAATATATTCATTCGTCTAAAATCGAAAATCCGTTTATGTTATCGTAGTATGTAAATGTATGACTGAAGTTATATAAATTATTATTTTTAATATGTGTATATTAAAGGATTCCTGCATACCAGTGGATGCAAATTATAATGTGTAATGGATATTTTTAAGAGAAATATTTCCATGTTAAGTTCAGATCTGCCTTAAGTATTTTTAAATGTATATAACATTGAGTATAATTTAGAAATAAACATAAATTTATTTATTTCATACGAATAATGTCTTGATGCATGACTACATTTCATCGCTGTAAAAAAAAGTTAAGAATGTACTATCAATAAAAAAATATGATTTCCAGATATTGCTCTTCGTATTTCGACAGATGGAAATACAGCACGCGGTGCATCGTCTCCTGCAAAACCCGCTTTACACGTTCCTGATCCATTATCAATAACTAATGGAGCCACATCATCGTTATACTTATTGAAATATATTAATTTACCTATATAAGAAAGATAAAGTTTCTTATGGAAGGTACTTATAAAACAAAGAGTCTCTATGCTCCTAAACTACTGTTTTATTGTGAAAGCAGCATTAATTTATAACTGTATCCCTTCTCTTACCATCTGGATGTTGCACATATATAGCATGTCAAGAGAGTATAAAAACTCATAACTCTGTGAATTTAACAAAGTAATAATTATATTGAAACCATACAGGAAAATGTTGCTGTATTTTATTTATATTATAATACATAATTTAGCCAAGTACACTTTTTTTATTCATATTTACATAAAAACAAGTAAGTTACATCTTACCAAAAACTTTTCAAGCAACATGCTTTGAGAGATCATTGTTCCATAGAATAACTATGAAGTAAGGAAATATTATAATTACCACATTTGATTCTCTAATTAATTATTCAGTTAACGATGGTAATTAGACTATAAAGTGAAATACTTTAAATTTACATGGTTTGTGCTCCAAGATGTTTCATAAATTTTGAACAAAATCATATGTCAGTGTTCCAAAAATGTATCTAGAAAACATTCAGTCTTAGTCTCCTGTTTATGTTTTATACTTCTGTATAACATAGTGACGTTACTGTTATTTTATACATATATATACTTGAAGGCTTAAACTAGTGATTTTCGAACTTTCTAAAGAACCATCCTCTTTTTTGTAAAAATATATTTGTATCACTTGCATTGTCATGAAACAATATTGATGTATAGTTTCCTTAGCATGTATTTTATTCTAATAAAACTAAGATGTTTTTACAGTTTTTTTAATAGCATACAATCATATATTAAACAAACTAAAAATAAAATAATACATAGAGGTATCTGTGATAAAATGTACAGCTTTTAAATTTCTCATTTGTATAGTAAAAATAATGAATGAGATAGATGGGTTTGTTCTTTAATTCTTTTTCTAAAATGTGGAATGAATGATGGTACTCCCATTCCTCACTTATTTTGGGCGTTTAATTAATAATTAAACTGCTCAATAAATAATAATGTAAACTATTGATATTTTGAAAATTCAATTTGTACAAAGTAACTTTTCTTAGACAATATTTTTATTTTCATGAATAAAGAAACGGTTCTATTTGTCCCACAAACCAATTTCTTTCATTCTTGTTTGAAAATATTTTTCAAGAGCATTGGCACACCTATAATATTCGGTGTCAGGACTATTGTATAAGCGACAATTTGTAAAAATGCGCGTCATGTCGGCTATAAATAATCTTCTAGTTACATAGTATCTAGATTTCAGACGATCTGTCATGGTCTTAAGATCTGGAATGATATGTAACTCATGTAATTATACCCAATTATATATAAAATTATATTGCATCTCCACAAGAAAAATGACATGTCAAAAACAATAACATAGTCTGCATAAAATACAAAATTTTAAAAATGTTAACTTATGTTACTTTTCTTATGAAGATGCAATAAATATATATATATATATATATATATAAA
>JAIFRP010000010.1:1259231-1287050 GCA_032403825.1 Odynerus spinipes | reverse complement strand
GTAAAATTAAGAGTTTTATTTTATAACGAGGAGAGAAAGGTTCAGATGTATTCGTGAAATATCGGCAATTTATTAGGATCAAAAGAACTGTAGCATATCCAAATTTTAAAATCTGTGAAGAATTAAGTCGCGATTGCCGTTGAGAGTGGAAATGATTATTATGTACAAATGATTATTATTTCTTATTGTAATACATTATATAGTTTTGCTTGTTTCTCTGTATATATGTCAGTCTTGGATTGTATTTGCCAAAAACCTCACATTATCTCTCTCTGCATATAAAGAGTGGTCATGTAAATGTGGAAAAAGGATATGTCAATAATGCAATGTAGACATTCTACGTGAAAGTATCCAATAATAAAATCAACTGCTTAATAGAAAACTGCATTTCTTATTAGCTATAATTTATTAAACATATATTATTTGCTGGCCTAGTTTGTCATTACAAAATTTGTGACATTGAATATCACTAATAAAAATTTTTATAGCACTGTCATTAAGAAAATAAAAACTATGTATAAAAACTTGTATAGTATACTATATCTCTTGGCTGTATTTAAATCACTCTTAGAGTGTGCATATCCTTTTACCACATATATATTCTCTTTATACATACATTCATTCATTTCTCCATATCCACAGCGATTCCATGTGATGCCAGAAAATTTGTAAAATACTCCAACCATTTAAAAAATGTTTCTTTCTTTGATTTTGCATCTTAATATTGAGATTGTATATATGATAAATAGTAATAAGTTTAAAAGAAACAATGTAAACATTTTATGTACTTTTCTCACTCTGCACATCATTTTCATTTACTTCCATGTTCGATACCATTACTCGTTTCAGTCTCGTAATCCACTACCTTCTCTTTAGCTCAATACTCTCGCCATCAACCAAGACGATAGTATCGTTGACAATTATAGTAGTAGTAGCAGTAGTAGTAGTAGTAATAGTAATAATTAATTAATAATAATAATAAAATAATAATAATAATAGTACTTCTGAGACAATATCTCAATAACAATAATACAAATAATAGCAATAATCATATTAATATTAATAATAATAATAATAATAATAATAATAATAATAATAATACACGTTAAAAACGTATGTACAATTCACCAACCCATATTTAATTAAGTATCTGTAAGATTTTCCTACAAGTACTACAGACAAAGTGGAATAGTTGCTTTAAATAATTACTTTTTACAAAATTACATTACAAAGTGGCAGATTGAAAAATCTGAGCAAGTAACCTATCTATCTATATATCTATAAATCCACATGTACAGCTGCTAGAATTAGATTAACATGATTACTTTATTACACTTAAACTACTACTGTAAAGTATACATATTCTTTTGTTATGAGTAGTTATTGCCTTTGTAAAACAGAAGCTTAATGAAAAAACTTTAAAAAATCATATGAATCACATACTTGCACAATCCAATTTGTCTGTTACAGTTCATACATAAACAAAATTTTAAATCACATCGTTTTCTTAAATACACTTGTAATAAATGACACTTTAAGATGCATATGTCTTGAAGGTAATCTTGCAGAATTAATAGTAAAGGTCCTTCTATCATTGCCAAAAGCTCACCAAAGAAGACCTAGAGTTCCTCTAAAATTTTGAAGGTTAATAACCAGCTTGATGTTCACTATTAACTTCACTTTTTAACATACTTTATTAAAGGAGGGTCACGAGCCTAGTATGCTACGGACTGCTTGGTCAAGCACTGTGTCCTTTGATTCACTGGATTGCGATGCACTACTACCACTACTGCCAGATAAAGTATTTGTAGGACGTTTCTTAAGATTTAGAATGCTATCAATGGCAGATTGTACCTGTGCAGTAATGTCATCGTGTTCATTACCATTTCCACTTTCGCTACTTACATGGAGAGAACCTGGACATTGAGTTTGAGAATGTAATGCTAAACCATCCAGACTTTCAGTGTCTTCTAATAAATCTCTTTCAAGGTCCGTAGCACTACTCCATCGTCTCTCAAAAACTCCAGTATTATCTTGTTCACAATTGTCCTTTACAACTGTATTTGAAACTCCAGAAATACTTGTATTCGCGACATTAACACGACATTCACCATTCGCCCTTGTTCTTTCGGTTTTAGATGATTTTGAAATACCCATAGTACATGCACCATTACTGCCACTGTTATTACTGCTCTTGCATTTAAAAGAGTCCGTGGCAGATGGATATACGCCTAGTTCTTTCTGAATTTCAAGCCACTCGTCATAATCACCACTTGTACAACTTGCTTGTTTGATCACCGGTTTACATTCCATTTCTTCCGTTGAAAAATCATCCTCTAACTCGCGCTTTACAGATACATTCTCTAAGGTTGGTGACAGCTTGTCTTCTTCTGCAAGACCAGGTTCAACTTTTGGTACTAGTGGTTTTTCCTCCTTTTTAAATTCTTCTGTAAATTAATACATGATAAGCAAATAATACTTTTAAATTTAAAACACCAAAAGTTTTTATGTTTACCATTCTTAATGATTCTTTAATTTCTTAAAGGAGTAAATGTGAATAAGGCAATCATTTAGTGATTTTTTATTTCAAATATTATTCCTTACCATTTACTTTAGCCTCTTGTTCGCGCAACCTGTTAAGAATACTTTGCTCTTCAGCAACAAAAGTCCTGTCTATCATCATTAATTCTGATGTTCTTACTTCTCTCTAAAAATTTATAATTATATATTATTTTTATAATGATCCATATATTGTCAATATGTTTTGAATAAATAGATTTGAAACATATCAACTGTAATCCGTACCATACTTTCCATTAAGAGAAGATATGTATATTTATTCATCATAGAATTAAATTTGGATAATAAATGTTTTGCTGTTTCTTCAAAAATTTCGTCTGCCTTAGCTAAATCCTTAGTACTTAAAACTTGTTCATTTAAACAATGATATCTGACGAGGCGTTTACAGGCATCACGCTTGTTCAAAAATGGAGTATTTACATCTGGGTTAGTTGCACCATTTTGATCGATTTTTAGTTGTTGCTCCAATCTATGATATTTAAAAATTTGAATAATTTATATATTCAATATGTGATCCATTACTTTAGAAATTACAATTATTAAGCCAGAAATATAATATTAGAATGTATAAATAAAATTATTTAGTATATTTTGAGGATAGAGAAATACTCACAAGTCACTACGATTGATTTGCCTGCAAATCGGGCTTGATGCCGGTCTCTTCACACCTTGTCTAGGACTTATTAAAGGACTTGAACTACTACCAGGGCTAACAAGTTGTTTAGTTGAATTTCCAGTATTATTTACAGGGCTCTGAATCCTTTGTGTTCCCTTGCCAATCATTCTGGGTGAGGCTACCTGACCTGCAGGAGAGCCACTTTGGACTTGAATTTGGATTGGCGAGGAAAGTTCTTGTTTAACAGGACTTGGTGTCTGTATATTTGACTTAATGTCCAAGGGATCTGTTTGACACTGAGTGGATTGTTGCATGCCTGTTTGTTGTGTCTGAAGTGAGGGTGATTGTTGTGCGTTGCTTTGCATAGGAGCTGTGGAAGTACTTGGCGGTGAGAAAAGTTGCAAGTTGGTAGAGGACGGATTTATCATCTGGTTTCCATGGTTCTGATAAAACTTGTGCTGTTTTGTTGTGTGCACCTGATGCACATTTTGAGTGGAATTATTTGATACTACACATTGTTGAACTTGAACATTTTGTGAGACCTAAAAAAATATTTATTAATTTAATTTATTCTATTCATAAAGAATAATAATAAAAACAAGAAATATAATATTTATATCAGACCTGTCTAACATTTATTATCCTTTAATATATTTTTATAGAAAATGTAATTATATTTATAACATATTTATTTCATTCCCATTCACATAGATGCAAAATGTGGCACTTACTGTTAGACAAACCTAATAACATTTGATCATATCATATCTTACCGGAAGATTGTTTATATAATTATTGTTTGAATTGTTTTGTAAGGAAGTAGATGTAACTGTATTCAAATTTGATGTTACTGCTAAAGTAGCAGCAGATGATTGAGTTTGTGTTTGAGTTGCAGATGTTTGATTTTTATAAGTATTCTGCGACTGCACATTAGCAGCAAGTGTTGTTACAACATTGACACTAAAATTTGGCTCCGGTCCCTATAAGTGACAAATATTTTTAATGTAAATGTATATATACTTATATACACAAGGAAACACAAATACAAGCAAGCTTGTTATACAAATATTTCTTATCTGAATCAATTATCTACTTACATTATTAAGAGGATGCGTTGTAGTGCTAACTACTTTTCCACTTGCTAAAATTTTATGTTGTTCTTGATACAATTTTGATAAAAGAGCCTGATCAGGTTGCATACCAGCTTTTCGTGCTAAAATAGCCTGTATTTGTGATTGTATATTCTTTAATAACTGTTGTTTCTGTGCAGGAAGTTGAATAGTCTGCACTCTTTGCACCATTTGTCCATTTGAAGGAATAGACACATGACTGCCAGATGAAGAAGATACCAATGGACCATTTGCAATAATTTGTGTAGGCTCACTTTTACTGGTATTTGTATTTTGACAAACAACATTTCCTATTTTGTTAACATTATCAATCTTTTGTAAACTGGATGTATTTGTCGTTACTGTAGTTGGCCGGGAGGTTGTAACAGGTTTTGTCGTCTGGTGTAAGAAAAGTGGCAAAAAACAATTTTAGTTAATAAACTAATATCAATTGTAAAAGTAACGATGATGATGATGATGATGGTAATAATATATAATATATAACGTTAGAAATTATTAATGTAATGAAAATCATAAGAACAATTTATTTATACCCGTTTTAATTAAATTAGCATAGTATTATATTATATAAAAATATGCTATGAACTATCTACCTGTGTATTTCCAACATTTTGCGTTGTAACTGTAATTTTTGCTCTTTTTCCAATTTTAGCTTTCTTTGGTTGATTATTGCCCAAGTTTCTTATTTGTTGCTGATTAAGATTGTCTATAAATTGACTTGGAAATCCAGAGTTTTGAATTTGAATATGATGTGGCATTTGTGATGGCGCAGCTTGAACAACTATATTTTGTATATTATTTTGAATTGTGGGAGCTCCACCAGAGCTATTAACTATTATTTGACTGGTAGGAGTGTTAATTTGAACACCTTGTAAGTTTTGGTTACTCGCATCTGGCTCTCCAATTACTATCTTTTGTGTTTGATTTTGATTTTGTGTCTGACTTGTGGTATTTAATTGTCCAGATAAGAATTGTTGCAACAGTTGTTGGCTAATCACTTGCATCTGCCCATTTGCATTAGCAATCAATAATTGATCATTGGGATTTAAATTACTCAAGGCGTTCAAAATTTCTGGAGTAATTTTTGGTGCATTATTCAAAATATTATTAGCTGCAGAATTTAGTACATTGCTACCTTGAGGTTCTATCTTTTGTGATTCACTTTGTTGGGTAGTAGTAGTAGTCACAGGAGTGCTAGTGATAAGAATGTTCTGATGTTGATTATTTTGCTGTGTATTAATACCCTGTTGCATAACATTAGTGGAATTTTGAGACTCATATTGATGTGCATTCACAGAAGAAAATGTATTTGCAGAAACTATCTTTTGTTGTTGTACATTCACATTTTGTTGTACACTTGTATTGTGCAATACAGACGTGTTTTGTTGTTGTAAGCTGGTCATCACATTTTGTTGACCTATAGGTATATCATTTGCACTAGACTGTACACTTTGCTCTATATTTTGCACATTTCCAGATGTATTTTGTTGCATAACATTGATTGTATTTTGTTGAATACTAGAATGTTGCTGTAGAACATTCATAGTGTCATGCTGTACGGTATTACATGAACTTTGTTGTAACATATTTACAGAATTATGTTGTATATTTGAGCCACCGGTTTGCAAATTTTGTTCAAATACATGTTGGACATTCTGAGTTTGTACAGTTTGTGCAGTTATTTGTTGATGTTGATTATGTTGATATTGTAACTGCGATTCTTGCAGGTTTAAAGATTCTTGTTGATTCTGATTATTTTTAGCAACATGTTCATTCGGCACTCCTGCATTGTTCGTAACAGACTTTTGAATGTGAGTACTGTGTTGTGATGGTTTATTCAAATTCTGCCGCATATTAGTGTTAATACAAGTATTTGTAAGGCGCACTTGACTAGATTTTTGTGTTGGAATATTAGACAAATGTTGGTTCACATTTGTTTGATTTGTATTTGACAATCGAGAACTTTGTATGCTAAAGGTACATAAAGGTTTTGAAGTTACTGCATCTGAAGGTGTTGGGGCATTACTACTAGATGATAATATAGTAGAGTTTGATGATTGAATGTTCTTAGGTGTTTGTATAAGGTGTTGTATATTAATATTTTTGGAAATTTGCATGTCCACTGTATGCAATGATCCCTGGCTGCTTTGGACACACGTATTTGATGTAGAATTGGCATCATGAGAAACATTTACAATTTTTTGTGGATTATTCACTTTCGAGCATGTCTGTATATGCTGTGGACTTGTTGTGCAGATAACATTTTGTGAACATATAGAACTTGTAGTATTGGTAGATGTTTGATTACTTGGTGACTGCACATATTTTTGTCTTTGCACCACATTATTTGGAGCACTTTGCGATACGGTCTGTGCTTGACCTAAGAGATGTGAAATAATTTGTGAATTTTGTCCGCCGCTTTGTGTAAGAGATCTTATTAATGCTTGAGCAGTTGCCTGATCTATTTCAGGTTGGTTTGGATCAGGAGTATGATGTAAAACAACCCTTCCATCTTCTCCAACGGCTAATCGTAATCCCGAAATTGTATTCTGTACAGGCATTTGAAGTTGAGTAACGAGTTGACTGGTAAAGCCTTGAGAAGCAACAGTAACTTGTGTGTTCGTTGTATTTGCTACAGGTACTTGTGCTGGATTTTGAGCTATAGAGTTAGGTACTGTGACTTGTGGTGAAACTTGACCTAAAGCTTGTCCCGGATTAGACTCCACTTGAACTTGACAAGATACATCCGTCTCAGCTGTAAGATCACTATCAAATATATCATCATCATCTCCAATTCCTGATATTTTCATGATACTGGCCAGATCTAATTTTGGAGGTTCATCGTCTTTTCTTTTAGCTTTTTTCTTTTTCTTCGCTTTCTTCTTTGGTGGTGGTAGTAGATTATGTTCAACAATATTTTGAGTACATGTAGTATTACCAGATGTATTACCTGAACCAACTTGTGTAATTTGAGGTTGAGGGCTTTGAACCATTGCATTTTGGATTACTATGGAATTACCAGCACCTGTATTAGCTGAGAAACAAATTATGATAATATAGTACCTGTTAAAAATTTGAAATAGTATAGATATGTAAATTGTGTATTATATAAATATCTTTACATTTTATTATAAATATCAATAGAAATCAAATTTTATTTTATTTTGATCGACTTACATGGAGCAGGACTGGAGGGAGTGTGTCTAATCACTGGTGATGCAGTTGGTGGAAAGCCATTTGGCACAGCAAAAAATGTAGGTGCAATTCCTTGTAATTGCATGCCCTGTGCTGTGACAACTCTTACCAATTGTTGTTGCGTTAACTGTAAAATGTAATTACACCTTGTTGCATCCAAACTTCTTAAAAAATATCAATATATTAGTTTAATAAATATTTTAGTAAAATACTAATTGAAGTCTGTCTAGGAAACCTTATTTTTATACATTGATATTGATCTTTATGTTAAAATTATTAATTTGAACTAATATGTGTGCATGTATATATATATATATATATATATATCCACACAAACATGAACATATAGACATGTATGTGTTTTACAATTTCTTATGCATATGCGTATGTGTATATATATGTTATACACTCTATAAAATAAAAGATCAAGTAACTTCTTTGTTACTTTAAAATTAAACAAGCAATGAATATGAATTTGGAACATGAAAATGCATGACCATATGGATGACACCATCACCTGTGCAGTATGGGTTTGTTGTTGGGCGCTTGCTGGCGTCCTTAGTATAAGTTGAACGCCACCTGGTTGTTGTTGTACAATAACTGGTCCAGTTGATGGTAGAACCTATGTACCAAATGTGACAAACATGAAGCATAAAGCAATTTTTGTGATAAGATATATGCACATAAGCTATTATGACAGATATAAAGCATACTGAAATTTTATAATATAGATATTTACAAGCTAGCATGATATTTGCATTATTGATTGACCACGCAATGGACGTGCAAATGATATCATTATGTAAAGGTAAATCATAATGACCTGATTTAATAAGAGACCTTGAGCAGTAGGTATCATCGTAGCAGTTGTAGGATTGGGTTGTGGACCAGCTAGAACAAGCTGTGGCTGTGTTTGTTGTGTGACCTGCGAAAGTAACAAAATACAATCTTGAGTATAAATGAAGAAAAAGAAAACGAAATATGTTATTATGATTGTTTATAATTTATAAAGCACAAGGAAATATATGGATTCTTACTTGATTTGTAATAGTGGTTGTTACACGTTGTGGTTTTTGTTGGGAAGTAGTATTTTGTTGATTTGGTGGTTTAGGTAAAATTTGTGGTGGTTGTTTGGCTGGTTTTGCAGCTGCAATTTGTATTTGTTGATTTCCAAAAAGATGTGTTCTTGTTACTAATTGTGCAGGTGTTTGTTGATATCCTTGTGGCGTACCATGAATTATCTGTAGAACTTGCATACCCTGCTGCAAGATAGGTGTATTGGGCCTGACCTGATATTGTAATATATAGATGTTTAGATATTTAACATAGATACCATTGTATACATTAATGTATTTATACAATCTTACCAATGGTGGACCAGGACTACCTCCTGGAGCTGGACTTCTGTTATTCAGAGAGTTATTGCCACTCAACATATGTGGGCTTTTAGCAGGAGGATATGGGCTAAGCACAGGGCTTTGAATTTGGCTAACACTCATTGGACTTTGCATAGGACTTTGCATTTGTACATTAAAATTATTACTTGCAGTTGATGTTCCAACGGGACTTGGACTATTTCTATTTGACTGTATAGAATTTGATGCTGGACTTCTAAGTAATAGCCTATTAGGACTAGGACTTGGAGTTGGTGGTGCAATGTTTGACGCAGGGCTTTTTAATGGCATTGAAAAAGGACTGCCTGGCGAATTAATATTTTGATTTTGAATACTTTGCATTGATTTCACAGTATTCATTGTACTGACAATATTTGACGATTGTGTCGTGCCTGTTAATGTTACAGATGAACTTAAACCAGGATTTATTCCTTGAGAGTATTGTCGTTGCGACTGAAATCCAGTTGATTGGGAGGAACTTAAAGGCGAAACATGATTCAACGACATGCTTGAGTCGTTAGGAGTAGATATGTGTTGTATGTTAGACGATATATTCGACAAGTTCGAGTGCATCGTACCAAGATGTGAAACATTTGTTGTAAGATTCACGTTTGATGCATGATTTACATTTGCTGCAGTTGAACGAATAGTTTCACTTGGAGTACTCGTAAAAATAGTGGAACTTGACAATGTTCCAGTATTTGAGATTTGTGAAATTGATGCGTTGTTGGAGTGTTGTGATATAGCAGAACTTGGTACATGTGCAATATTTGACCCAACAATATGTGGGGCAATACTTTGAATACTCTGTATAGTTTGGAATGGAAATTGTGCACTACTAGTATTCAGACTAGTTGGTGTCAAACCAGATGCTAAAGCATTTACTGATCGATTAAGTCCTTGATTTATACTTGAACTTATACTAGTAGTTGCCAAGTTTGCATTTATATTCTGATTAATTGTACTTAAACCAGATACTCCAGAATTCGTAGCATTAAAATTCGTATTTAGTGAAGTAAGGTTCTGGTTTATGTTTGAATTTAAGTTTGTTAAATTCGGATTCACATTGGTTAATCCTGTATTTACACCAGTCAGTGCAGAATTGATACTTGTGGTATTTAATGCACTTATTCGATTTAGCCCAGTATTTATATTATTCAGATCTTGTCCTATACTAGGCAAACCACTATTAATACTGTTTGAGCCAATATTGGTGTTTATATTCGAATTTATAGCATTTAAGTGATTCAAGTTAGGATTTATGGCTGTTAATCCAGTGTTTATACTTGGTAGGCCCAAATTAAGTAAAGGGTTAGATGTAGTAATCACATTAGATGTGAGCGACGTGAGACTGGTATTTAAAAGTGATAGTGGCAATCCCATATTAAGGCCCACCCCAAAAGTGGGGGTGGCCGGGGGTAGGCCCATACCAGTCCCTGGGGAATTTATGGTACCCTGATTTAATTGGTTTAGTTGGTTCACATAGACTATGTGATTTCCAGTCGCAGATCCATTTCCTTGATCTTGTGTCTATAATAGGCATAAATCATACTTATAAATAAGGAGATAAAATAACTTGCCATGCAAATGTATTTTTTATAAAACTGTGCACCGTTACAATATTGAAGATGATACTCACAGTATTTGATGGTTGCTGTACAGCAAATGTTAGTGATTGACCTCGCGTATTCTGAGTTTGCAATTGCAATTGCTGTAACTGAAGAAAAGAAAAAGATCAACTATGTATTCAACACTGTATGACCATATAATTTTATAATTTAGACAAGAGGCTGTAAAAATTTGTTTTAAAGGAGTATTACTTTCATTACTTCTATTTATTTGTTTCCATTTATATAACAATTTAAAAGGCTCAAGTATGTCTACTTCTGTAGTCTATGTATATTAAAATTTTGTTGAAAACAAACCCATATAAATCTTGCATACATTTTTAGATATATTGCTATTTCTGTTACAATGACATAAATTACAGCGAACAAGAGTGAAAAAACAAAAAAAGAGAATATTAGTATGTCGAGAGGAAGAATTTATCACGTGTCACATTTGATCATTTCTAATTTAAGTATTACTGTAAAATACATACAGAAATCTTTTCTTATATTAAAATTATACCTGCTGTTGTGTCAAGACAGCAACTGGATTACTTCGACGTGTAGTTGGGGAAGTTGTAGAGGATACTGAGTCCCCAAGAAGAGGGCGTGACTGAGGCTGCTGCATGCCCACGCAGCCCCACTTTACATTGGGCAGCTTGTAGCCACCTTTCTAGATTATGTTCTCTTTTCTATAATGTTTTATCTAAACAAGATACATAGTAATACTGTACATATTTTATAGCAACATATTTCTCATTTTAAGTAATTTCATGGATAAAATTGTCATTGTTTACCTTTTATGTTTTCTACTTAAAGAAACACATTTGTTAGATTTGCACTCCTGCGCCACTCAACGCGTCTTCGACCTATGTCTCCTGCTCCTGTCATGCATATAGCTTCGTGTATCTTCCGTTACTTGTGCAGTATTTTTTGACTTTTCCAAAATACTTCTACTCAGACACGTTGAAAACAGCTTGTTTTGCAGTAGTAATTTTTTACTGACCACATTAAGATGTTATAATTTTTAATTTCTTGCATATTGAAGGTAGTCCTTTTTTGAACTACATTATCCATTGAAAAATAAATGCACAATTGCATTTTGTATAAATTTTGATGTGTTTTTAAAGTACATTTGTTGCAGGATTTCATCCATTTATGAATATGATGTAACTATATTCTTCTGCAACATTGTGCATGCATTTGTTTCAAGATAATATGAATTTATAATAAATAATTGAATACGTGGAATTAATACTATCCCAAATCCAAAAAATAGCTGGATGGCATTATTCAATGTTCATGTATGATTAAGTAAAATTCATTGTACAATTTTATCTTACTTTCAAATATAAAAAGAGAAAACTAAAAACTGAAAAAATAGAGGAGAAAAAGTAAAAATGAAAGAACAGGACAAGCTTTTTCTCCTAGTTTTAAGTAGTGGAAATTGTAATATCAAGTTGTACTTGTGTTTCGATTGAAGTTTAGCCGACTTTCTACCCTGTAACAAAGTATACAACAAAGTTGTTACATGAAAGATATACTTCAAACAAAAAGTATGAAAGAAAACATTTTTACGTTGAGTAAATAGGATAATTTGTTAATAAATTACTAAATATTACTAACAAATACAATTTTATGAATATAATAGAGGATGAGAGAAAGTGGAAGGAGAGAGACAAAAAAGAAAGAACCGGGAAGGAAAAAAGGAAAGGGGGAAAGGGGAGAGAGAGAGAGAAAGAGAGAGAAAGAGAGAAAGAGAGAACTATCAGTAAGAGAGAGTATAATATATAAAAAGTGCGATTAATGATGAAACATTGATCGTTGTCTAAAGGTAATATAAGGATCATTAAACTAAATATAGTTGTTTGACAACATCAAAGCATCAATGTAAGACATTTGGAGTTTTGTTAAATAATTCGACAGCTGGAAGCGTATTTTGAGGTTATGACCCGCGCGCGCCTGTGTGTAAGCATACGTGCCACACAAGCCACTACACGCGAACCACGGATCTCACACGTACATCTCACTCTCACTCGTGCATAGGTAACAGCGGCGCGCGGTTGCACACAACAAAAGCCCAACTGACAAGGCGTAAACAAAAGAAAAACCGGACATTCGCGAAGATTTTGGCGATTCGAATCGATGAAAAAGTCCTCGGGTTAACGCGCGGTCTATTTAAGTCGTATCAACGCTTGAAAATATGCATAGCGTCGCGATGAAAAATTGTCAATATTACCTCCGCGAACGCGGTTTTGCCACCCTTGTTTTCTTCTTAAGCTTTCCTGTTTTTTCGCGTTTCTTTCGGCGTGATATATGTACTTAGCACGGTCTATCACACTTTTGCAAAGGAAAACGACACACGCTGTGAGCGCGCGACGAAATATTATCGCGAAAACAATAAACTTTTCTGGCACACGACAGATCCAAGTACGCGTTACACTATTCGGTGGCAACGGCCATCATGTATTTGTCAAGGCTGCCATTACTACGAACCCATAAAATCCCAACATTTCTCACATTGGCGACACCTTGGTCTTGGTACTGTAACTTTTTGCACGATGCACTTTATGCGATTGTAAGCGCTGATTGGTTGACACTTAAATCCTGACCAATCAACATGCTAAATTCACTGCCAATTTAGTTTCAACAGCACTTTAAAGAGTTCGCACATATTTTCTCTTTTATTACTGATAAACTTTCATAAAGAATATCTGTATTTGTAACTATTCATCTTTTCGCGCTTATCGACTGGTTCAGTGTTCTTTGGTAGAGTCTATTTAAGATTGAGTCGACTAAGCGATGCCAGTAAAGCACTTAGTTTCAAAAGGATAGTTCACATTATCATTCATAAAATCGCCAATAACTTTGTAAAATGCACCAAATTATATTAGATAAATAGCACATTAATGCTTTTTTATGATAAATAATTGTATCAAATATTACTTATTCATTGCGTTTATGCGCGCGCACATTAATTGATACTAGTAAAATAAAATCAAGATATAATATATATCCTGACAGATATTTAATAAGTAATCAGTTTCATACTTTATACGTCTTCTTACTTTTTGTATTTATTTATATATTTGAGATTAATTACAAAGATTCATCACTTTTCTTAAAACATTTATGTAATACATTTACATTTTGGTTGCAAGAACATTTAATACTTTAAATAATACTTTAAGTTTTTTTTTGTACTCATAATAGAATTTGAGATAATATTTTAGTTTAATCAATTATCAATAAAATTAACTATGATTTGTATACGTAACAAAAATATAAAGAAAGTGTTAGGTATCTCTGCCAATGAAGTTTTATTATAATAAATGTCAATTTTTAAGAATATTAAAGCATAAAAAAATTGTTCCTATATATCTTGTCATTTTGTATCTTATAAAATTGTATGACATAGAAATATTAGTATTTATTAACTTTTTCTCAAATGAAAAATAATGTCTAGCATTGTGAATAATTATAGGTTACACTCTGATGGATTACATGCTCCAACTACATATGCCACAACCGTTGCATGATCTAACTTCCCTGGTATCATTGTTATCTTATCTAATGTTTTTTTTCGTCGACTTCGTTGTTCTTGTTTGGATAGTTGTACTAATTGGCCATCTTTATGCTGTGAATAATATAAATCTGTATCTTCTAATATTCTTCGTTTAGCAGCTGTGATGCGTACCTAACAATACAAAAACACAGAAGATATAATTTAAGTACATTAATTGATAGTTATACTATCTTTTAATGATATACTTACTGCAAAATCTAAAAGAAGCTCACAAAGATGTTTGGCACTGTTACATGGTGGTCCTTCTCCAGAAACTCCTCTTCGCAATAAATCTTCCATTCTAAGGAGTGTTAGCTCATGTCTTTGATATGCTTCCACCACAGGCAAATTATTACTATTTCCGTTGCTATTGCCAGACTCTGTATGTCGTAAATTTTCTGCAGACTTCCTTCTTGTTTTTGCTCTTACATCATTGTTGCTTTTCATTGATATGGTCACATCGGTAGCAACATTGTGACTTGGTAGAACAGCAAATTTTCCAACTACTGGATCAAAATTATCAGATATACCATCACTAGTTAAGAATACAACATCACCAAGTTCAACTTCTGTTATAGCGAGTGTCAAATTATTCAATTCTGGATTAGATCCATCGACAGGTCCCAGAGCTCCTAGTGCATCGCGCATGTCACGCATACAATGAATATCGTGCGATCCTCGCGTTATTTCTCTGACGCCAGTTTTTCTACAACAATTTATCAAAAGAATTTATTAGAATAACTTATCACATGTAAAATATTTCTAAATCTTTCGCATGAAGCATAAATATTACATAATTTACAATAAATTATAATGAATTTAATTTTTATGTATTTTACCTTGAATATACATATGCTAAACTATCACCAACATTGCATGTACAAGCCACAAATTTTTTATGATGAATACTGGAATTAGTGCTTTCTAAAGGCAGAACAGCACAAACGGTTAATGTCGTGAGCATGCCTTGTTCCTGAAGTATTAATGAATGTGCTGCATGGAATGAACGTAGGAGGGCTACAAAAACATCTTTCGTCGTAGTTATAGCACTATTTATAGAAGGTGAGAAAAGAGCTTTATTCAAATATTCCATGCTTCCGTGCACTGCAGATCTTGCTGCAATGCTTGCCTTTGTACCTAAACACATATTATAATTAAAAAATTGCTATATTCTATTATGTTTTATATAAATTATTTTATTTTATTTAGCTTATTATACCCCAATTAACGCCATCAGCAAGAGCTAATATTGCTGAATTTTGTCTTGCAGCAATCCCGAAACAATCAGCAATTGGATCTCCATTATTAATATTATTTATAGGATTTTTTTCATATAATGTTGTAGCAATGCCATAAGCCATTTCATGAGGAAGAAACCAATTGGGAGTTCCAGCGATCATAACAGAAGTAGAATTTGATCCTGAAGAAAATTGTATTGTATTTAAAGAGATTATAATTAACCGAGAATCTCCAAACACTAGTTTCATTACCTGTTCTATATTGTTCGCTTTGATCCAACATATCAATATAATCAATATCAATGTCATTCATACTTAAATGTCTTTCTTGAAGATTAACTGCTGTAAGTCCACTATCAGGGCCTGTTAGAGCAGCAAACACTTCTTTATCGTCCTGAAAGTTTCCTAGTTGCTTAATAGGTAATTCCTCTGGATTTCTACCATGCAAAATTGGTGGACCTTCTTGTTTTGTTTCCAACCTATATATTATTATGCGAAATATTAGTTTTTTAATAAATAATTGTATGTATATTAAACCAAATTTTGTTCTTTATAATATAAATATGAATATTCTATAGATGAATGTTATAATTATTATGAATATTCTACATAGAAACTAATCAATATTTACCCATTAAGATAACGCGTAATAAAACATTCACTTGGAAAATCCTGAGTTGCTGATCTCGGACTACGAAGAGGCTGTTCTCCAAGTCCCATATTTTCCACAGCACCAGCTAAATTACTAATAGATAGCTGGCGCATAAAGCCAGCAACCTTCTTGCGTAAACTTGGCATTTTTGTTGGAGTACAATGGTAACCAAAGACTTAAGACTTAAACTTCTGCATCTTCCATGTTTTTATTAAAAAACAGCACCTTAGATATTCAAGTCATGATTTTAATTTTAAGGAAGAATTTTCTAGTCCTGAAAAAATAATTGACAAAGCATATATTAATTATTTCAATCATTATGATATCACTTGATAATTTAATATAATAATAATTTAAAGAAAAATTTATATCTGTATATAACAAACATCGTACATAAAATTAACATATAAATGATTGTTGAATCTTTTCATTGTCTTAAATTCTCAATTCTGTCAAAACGCAGTAAAGGAAAATATATTCTTCGACACTTATGTAAAAATATGTAAAAGTATATCATTTCGTTTTTGGAAAAATGAATGTCTTACCTAGAACTTTTTTATTGCATGGGAATTAGATTACAATATATACCATAAAAGCATGTCTTTCTACACTTAAGCGCCATATTGGTAATGTGTCAATAACCGATGAATTGCACAGTAAATCTCGCGGGAGTTACGAAAGTGTAATTAATTCGTTGCATTTATGACATTTAAAATCTCTCTATATTGAAATTTTCTTCACATTTTGTAAAATGTTTAAGTCTATACGTTTATTTGAGTAAGACAGGAGAGAGTAATACCGAATTACTATAAAACTCATACGTTGTAGTCACGTAAAACTTACAACGAAGTTGTCAAATATATGTATTTTCTCGAGTGATGTATAGAGAGACTGAAAGAATTACGTCATCGTATTCATTGTTTAACTACGTTGTTTATACAACCGGGAATTGTAATTACGTCGATTACAGGAACTTATTTATTCTCATTTCTTAATTTGCACAAATGCTTTTGACATAGTTTTGACATTTGGCCAGTCAATATGGCGACCTCTTCGCAGGTGAGGAACCATCGTTTTTCTTAGTTATTTTTAATAATCACGTCTTATTCGCGAATTCATAATCGTACCAGACTTCTGTGAGCGACATATCGTTCGGGTAATATTGCATAAAGAATTTTTTAGATATTTTTTTATTGACCATTAAATTCTTTTCAATCTGGCAAGTTTTCGCGATAGCTCCGACGATCATCCGTTGGACATACATACGTTTCAAAGTATATTTACTCTAACACGCGGGACTATTATTACGTAATGATTATTTAAAATCGTGTCTATTCGCTAGTATGGAGGAAAGGTAATGTCGATTTTATTTCATTACCTATCACGCAGAGTATGAAAATGTTTAATTGTTCATAGGTCCATTTTCTGTGAATTTTTATATTCCTTTATTATAATAATAATTATTTTCCTGGCGTAAAGTCTTTACCTGATTAATCTACAATACAAAACACTTGTACAGATGTACGTTCATACTATTCAAGAAATTGATAATGTATATAGTAGAATCTGTTGAGTAAGTACTGAAATATATTTTTCTTGTCTATGGCATTGGTAGTTTGAGTATTAGAATAAGCCAAAGAGAAGTAAAACATACGTCACAAAAAGAGGAATAAACAGAATATATATTTGAATGAAATTCAAATTATAAAATGTTCGAGTCACCAAGAAGTTTGCAAGAGGTCTGCATTGATTTTATCTGCGATAACGTTTTGGCTTTGTGCGAAGTACATCCTGGTGACACGGGTGAACATTCCAATGGTTCATTTTCTCCTATTGCATGCGGTAAGTAATTGATATTTATATATCTAAAATAGATATTATTACACATAATTGAGTGGCATATAATGAAAAGATTGTAATTAACAGAAGAACATATTCCAGATCAACAAGTTAGTTGTACATTAAGTAATAATAGTTCTGAAACTACAACAACAATACGTACACTATCCAATGATGCATCACCCAGTTTGGCTACAAGACTTAGCTTCAAACATCCTGATGCCTTTTTACCAGCTGAAATTTCTGAACAATTATTATCTAGCCTTTGTGAAAAGAAGACATTATCTGATCTGACGATTACACTTTTTGATTCAAAATCTACTAGATTAAGGTAATATGAACTATAAAAAAATATTTAATATAAGGTACACAAATATTAGGTTGTTTCAAAAGTTCTTTCATGATCTCCATTTTAATTTTCACTAATAAAACAAAGAGTTTTTGGGACAACTTAATATATAACATTATAAATAATATCTTAAATAAGCCATTTAAAATAACTGACATACTATTTAGGCATGTGAGATTAAAAGATGCATCGACCTTATCTGCAAAGGGTTTGAAAGTTCTTAAACAACATAAAGTTGTAGATTTGGTAGTAAATGGTTTGAAAGTAACTGTTAATGATCTGATTAGTTGTTTGGGTGATTGGAGTTTGCAAAATCTTAGATCACTAAGTGTAGCAAAAGGCAGTTTTATGGATTGCTCAAGGTCTGTAACATATATTAGGTATTACTTAAAAATAAATACAAAGTTAATTTATATATTGTTTTATGTTTTCTTTCATTCTTTGTAATAGATATTGCGTAGTGGTAACTTTGAGCAAATTACGTGCATTGCATACTTTAAATGTCTCAGGAACAGAATTTAATAAGCATGGGTTAGAAATAGTGGTTGAAGATCTTCCACTTTTAGAAAATTTAGATATATCGTGTACTAGAGTTGACGATATAACACCATTAAGGAAATGTAAAGAACGCTTAAAAACTCTTACTATGTACAATATAAAAATAAGTGGATGTGGAAGTTTAATACCTGTGTTATTGGAATTAAATGAATTACGAAACTTAGACATTTCTGATGAGAAAGACACATATGCTTTTGAAATGTTTGCGCCTAAAAAACAAAAAATAGGAGATTTTCTGAAAGCAGTGCATTGTATGCCACATTTAACTAGTTTAGATTTGTCTGGTAAGTATTTGCATATGTACATATTTGTTCACTGTTTATGTACACAGAGTAAAATTATATAATTCAAATTATTTAATATACTTTTATAGGTAAAGATGAAATAAATTCAAAAGATTTAAAAGAATTTATTAAAGCACATCCACACTTAAAATTTCTAGGACTTGTACACTCAGATACTTGTTATGAGGATAGCTTAATAAATCCTGCAAATAAGGATTATAGACCCGACCTTGTTGTAAGTTAATTTACAACAACACTAAACAATAATAGCACAATTTATTAGTAATAGCATAATTATAAGAATTATTGTAAACTTTTATTTAAGTACCCAGAAATATGAAATATAATAATATATTATCTGTTAACGTAGGTCAGCGGTATAGCAACAGAATCCCAAATTCTTGAAGCTTTAAGGAGATATACTTGTCGATCTGTTTATGTCCAAAAGTGTTTGTTTAATCTATTTCGTTTGACGCCAAATTTCTTTGAACCACGCGTCGATGTAATTAAATTAGTACTGCCGGGAATGAGAGAACATCCACAGGAATTTCGTGTGCAAATGGCAGCAACCGCGTGCCTTTACAATCTCACAAAAGGTGAATCGGCGATCATGATTCACCCATCGATTCTTAAACAAATAGTTGACTTAACATTGACTGCTATGGAATCATATCCGACTCATTACCAGCTTCAAAAAAATACATTATTGACCTTGTGCAGTGACAGGATCTTACAAGACGTTGCATTTGACAAATATAGGTAATTAATATTTAGAAACAGCTAATATAAGATTTTATAAATTTATGTTCACCTATTGATCTAATTCACAATATTATAAGAATATTCTTATTCAAACTTATTACTTCTTACTTTAATAGGTGTGCAAGACTAGTAATGAATTGTTTATCAACATTTGATGATGCATCAATGAATCGAATGTCAGTAGCAATTTGCTCTATTTTAGCAGCAAAAATATCAACTGTGGAAACATCTATGCTTGGTGCACAACCGCAATATATGTCAAAGTTATTAACAATGGTCAGGTCAAAAGTTCAAGCTAAATCTGTCGATATTACAATGAAATTCACATTAAGTGCCTTGTGGAATTTAACGGACGAAAGTGCCACAACATGCAAGGTTTTCTTAGATGAAGGAGGAATGGAATTGTTTCTTCAAGTACTTGAAAGTTTTCAAGGTGAATCTAGCGTGGAGACTAAAGTACTTGGTTTATTAAATAATATCGCTGAGGTTTGTACAGCCAACATTTTTTTCATCTATAATCATGAAACGTTCTAAATTTTGTGTACAATTACATTCTTTCATTGATCTATCATGAATTTATGGCAGTAACTATGTATAAGTACGTACTTATTTACAGGTTGTACATTTGCGACCACGACTTATGCAAACGCGTTTCATATCAATGCTTTCCTTGCTCTTAGACTCTGTACACATTGATGTGTCATATTTTGCTGCTGGTATTGCAGCGCACTTACTTAGCGATGGTCCCGGTGTCTGGAGTTTCATGCTTTCGCAACCAAGTAGAGAGCAATTATTAGACCAATTAGCTCATGCTGTAACTCATTGGCAAACTCCACAAGGAGAAATGGTTGCTTATAGAAGTTTTCAACCATTTTTTCCGCTTTTGCGTTGTTCAGATGCATATCCTGTTCAACTTTGGGCAGTGTGGGCGATACATCATGTATGCACAAAAAATCGTAAGTATCTTATTAAATCTATTTTTCAAAAATTACTTTTATCAATTTCTTTTTTATAATAAGAAATATGTTCGTTTTTATTAAAACTATACCATAAATATTTGCAGCAAAACGTTATTGTAGTATGTTAACCAGAGAAGGTGGGGTGGAAACGTTGAAATATCTGGAAAGAACACATAGAGAAAACACGACACATCCAAATTTGCAGTTATTTTGTCGATCAATTCTTGAAACTCTGGAATCAAATTCTTGTTAACATCAGCCATTGCCTTCCAAATTAAAAATTAAGTACCATGCTGTTGGTATACTAGTCAATGATTATCTTATTACAATCTTATGTTCTGTTTGTTAGACCAAATAATTAAAACTTCTGTATGGAAATGATATTCATCAAGTAAGCATTGCAATCAAAACAGTACAATTCAGTTCATACTTTACTATACTTAAATTGCATAAATTGAAACAGGAAGGTCTGAAAGGAGCATAATACTTTTGGTTTTTTTTATTAAGATAATTATACTATTAAAATAGAAGTATTAAGTTGTGTAACAGATAGTACTTATAATAAAACTGAATGATTTAATTAGTATTATTTTACGTTAAGACATCTTATTGGAAATTCATAATTAACAAAAGAATTATTTTCCTAACATTTGTGTTTTTCATATCATGTTTAAATTTAATAGTATAATTCTTTTGACAAGGTGCTATATGGTATGAAATATTTTTTTTTTGTTACACAATTATGTTCAATAATACCAATATTTTGCAATTGCTGTAAGATGGTTACACTATCATATTCCTCATATTATTGTTTTAATTATTATTGTAAATATAAATGAATTAAAGAAGTATTGTGAAAGCTTAAAAATATATTGTTATATAAAAAAGAATATTAAAATGTCTCAATATTGCAGCAAAACATGTTATATGCTGTTTTAATAATAGCTTTCAGTGCATTAAATGACATTTAAGTTCTATTCTACAATAGAACAGTATATATATTTATATATAATGTCGCATATGTACTAAATTAGGTATTTTATGTATATTATAATATATTTAGTTCAGGTTCTCAATGTGTTTTGTTTAAAAGTGGTGTCTCGTGTATGTTGGAATGCTAATCATTAGACCATTTTTAATTGTACATTTTCATGCCTTCAGAAATTACGTGGAAGTAAGAATTTCTAATAAGAGGAATAATGTTCAAATTATATCTGTTACTAAAATCTTATAAATTTATATAAGTAAAATTTATTCTTCTGATGTCATTGAATGTTGATCTGAGATGTAAAAAAAAAACTTCCAGGTCGACATTTTATTGAGTTTTAATAAACAAACTACATCAGCTTCTAATGTGTATTTTTTACTTGCAACTAATAATACGTTTACATACATTAAATCATCTTAGACTTGCGATGTAAGCCAAGAAAATCTTTATTTACCACCCATTCATTTTACATTAGTTTTTTTACATTTATGCCTTAATTATTCTTTTTTCTTTTTTTTTCTTTAATGGAACGTAAAAAATGTTCATGAAATTTGTATCATTATCACTCAATTGATGCTGATGCTGCACTGCACCTGCAAAATACTTAGCGACGTGGAAGCAACATACGAAATCTGGCTTGATCATAAAAATGTTGAAAATCAGCTCTCCTCCTAATATCATAGCATAGTGGGTTAATGACTCAGAAATTCATTTTACATTATCTTACAAATTAGTAGCAACATATTTTAAGATAAAATTGAAGATGTATAGTTAATTGTGAATAAATGAAAGTTGCATACAATCTTCTGTAGACAGATATGCTACATGATAAAATTGGTGATATTGTAGTTCCAACAACTTTCACTTATCATGCATACAAAAACGACTACAAATTATAGTAGTATGATATTATCCTAAACATTCACATTGTAGCTCAATTTCTTTTTTTTCTACAGTATGATAGCAAAAAAAAACTTCTTTATTTACTGCAATATTATTAAAGAATCATGTTTACTTAATTTTATGTCTTTTTTAACTAAGATGGACAAAATCTAATAATTCTCATTATTATTATTATTTCTGTGTATCAGCCTTGATATGACAGCATTCATGAAACTTTCTTATCTTTTAGGATTATACATTATGCTTTTTTTTATCTCTGTCATATTTTTGGAAGTTAAAAATGGAGTTGTTCTATATAGTTTAATGTATTTAAATATAATTTTATAATGTAATAAATGACAAATATAAGATACACAATAAAAATTCATATTTTTTTTTTATTTTTTCAGGTTTATAAGTATATCATAAAATTTCTAATCTTCGCATCAATTTTTATTAATATTAATGAGTTAGTTAAAGCAATTTTTAATGTGATATATAACAAGATTTAATATTAGAATAATAGATGCTTTACACCTCAGCAGCACTAAATGAAATTTGTTTATATTTGTTTAAATTTTAATAATACCAAAATATTTCATAATTTTTTTAATATAGCAAATACAATCTGCGTGTCTGAATAAACCAAGTATTGTAAATAAATAAATACTTGTTACAAATGTTAAATTTATATAAAAATGCAAACTGAGTTACACCTTTAAAATTTATGCATTAGTGTTAAAAAAAAAAAGACTTTAATGTTCTTTTACAAGGTAAAATATAAAAATTATGAATGTACAACAATATGTACATAGATACTATATGCTCTCATTTAGTGTACTTTTATACAGATTACTGTATCCTACTAATTATAAAAAAGTATACAGTACACAGTGTAATATGACTACTCATATTGAAGTTTCATTTCAAATAAAGCAGGCACATATTCAGCAAAAAATTTATTGTCGAATGTATTTGTAAAGTTATTAATAAAATTATTATATATAGGGGAGAAATGTAAATTATTACACATGATAAGGTAATTTGTTTTATAAACACGATACTTTCAAGGGAATGCCATAGTTTTTAATTATTGGTTTCAAAATATAATTTTTTTACTTTAAATTTTATTGGCAACATGTTTTAAAAAATAATCAAGACTGATACTGTTTGCTATTTCTACCATTACTAAAACACAAAAATGGTAGAAGAAATTAATTGAACTACAATTGTGAATGATCGCAGATCTACAGTTGTAGTTTTATGTTGTAATTTACTAAAATCAAATATGATTTAATTGTGCCCATCTTTGTCCAATCTTTTTTTTTCTTTTGACATGAGGTTTTTTCTTTCTCTTTTTTTCCCATCGTATCAGTTTTTTTTTTCTGTGGACATATCATAAGAATTTACTTAAACACCTTAACATATGTTTATATAGATTTGTAAGTTTTATGTCACTTACAAATAAGTTTTGCAGAAAAGTTTATAACTTATATGTATTACCATTGTTTAACATACCATATCTGTGTCCTTTAAAGTTAAATCGTGTCACTGTCTCATACTATCCTATTTTGTGTTATAGAAAATACCAGAATCATTATTTACATCCAAAATTTTATTAAATGATAAGTTTATAACTCATCAATTTTAATTTGTTAAGAAAAATCTAAAATCAAATTGTATTTACATGTAAAGTGTGTTAACTATTTTCTAATATATTTGCTACATGAAACAGTGTCACTATTTAACTTTCTTACTTTAAAAATACACACAACTCAGTAGTTTTCTAGTAAATTCAATTAGGTAATATATATTTGCAACAACGTGAGTGTTAATGGTAAAAATTTCGTAAATGAGCGATGTATTGTATGACAGTGTACAGTATTTATATAATTTAATCAAAATAATACTCGAAATGATATTATAAGTACTTCAAATGTAATTGTGTATTCAAATATACAATGCAAAATGTATTCTTTGTATTTGATATAGTTAAATATTTGTTCACTGTTAGATTTTAAACGTTTTTCTGACTTCTAATATATCAACAAATTATATGAATATACGTGTAATATTAAGAATAGCAATATTTCCTAATAAGAACATAATAAAGTGAGTACATTATTCTAAAAATTGTTTTTATAATATTTTTTAGTAGACAATTAAAATGTTATATAGTTAATGTTCTGAGTATATAAAAAAAATTAATAAGCTTTAATTTAGTTAATTCTTCCTAGACTCTAAAAATATAAAAAAAGAGGAAATCCTGTTCAAAAGAAGACTAAGTGTTAATGATATAATTGATAATTATGTTTGTTTCAGTATTACTGCTCTTAAAACACACACACGTTAAGTATAAAATTAGTGTATATTATAAAAGAGAATATTTCAATATTTATAAAAAAAATATTGGATGAGTTCTCTCTTGAAAATACTTACAAAAAAATAAATTACAAAGTGATTCATTTTTAATAACAATTGTATATACAACAATATGTTTAAATAAGAACTTACCTTGAAATCGTTGGAATCATAGCACTATAGCTTAAAATGATTAATATGGCATGTAGTAACCCCGCCTATAACTCCTGGAATAAGTATGCATAAATATTACATGCAATTGTTAATGAATATTAATATAGATAATGTTTCACATAAGTCACTTTCAAACTCTAGGACTTTACCCTCCTTCAAAAAATATTTTAGACAAAATCTTTATTACTGTTTTGTATATGTAATTTTTCAATAACAGAATTCTTTTGCATTTATTTGTTAGAAGATATAAACAGCAGTTTTTTGATAATGGCAAATTAGGTACATAGGATAATGATAAAGATTTTATGTAGAATATTTCTTTTTCTAAAGAAAGAAAGACCCTAAGTTTTCATGATGACACTTGTGTGAAGCACACTATATAGGAGATAATCCTAGAATACATGTTACATTAAAAATATTTAATTTAATCGTTAAGAGCAAAAGTTACATACCTTAGCCTTCTAGTAGGTCTGTATCCAAAATATGCACTACCGCGAATAATCCCTCGAGCCATACCTCGATAACCGCGTACACCTCTAGGCCCCCTAAAAACACCATTAAACGTTTAATTACCTATATTTTTTTCTCAGATACCTATCTATATTACAAATTGAAGTTGTGATAAATGGGTATTTTTAATAAACTGATATAATTAATTATTTCATAAATATGGCAATAATTAAATTAATTATTGATTTGATTTACCTATTTGTCATTGATAGTCCTGGTCTATTTGTTCTTTTTGGCATTACTTTAATTTGGCGCCCTCTAAACATAGATTCATCCATAGCCATTGCTGTCTGTACAGAATCACGTTCAGCAAATTCGATATAAGCAAAACCTTTGGGATGACCGTCAAACTTATTGCATAATATTGTTACTCTGTTGACACTACCACAGCCATGAAAATGCTGTTCTAATTCTTCTGCTGTAGCTCCATAATCTACCTACATTGTACAATAAAAAATAATTCGCAAATACGAAAAATGATTACAATTACTTAGCAAGCACTGTTATTTTCTGCTTACATTTCCAACATATATAGATCGATTATCAACTTCCATTTTATCCTCAAGTGACATATTCAATGGACTTGCTGAAATAAAGTACATATTTATTAATTAATTTAACAATCAATTTATAAAACTTACATTAGTTTCTAATAAAGGATGTTTAATTTAAGATTTATTTTTAATGAACAAGTAATTGAAAATAATTGTGCTAATTTTATTAACAACTGGAATCCTTAAAAAAATAAAAAACAAAAAATAAGAATCTTACTGATGCCAGGTGGACTACCCATGTTCATCTGTTTATCCACCTCTGATTGAAGCTGTTTTAATTTTTCAGCTTCTTCTTCCATTTCTCTTACACGTGCCTTAATAGCTTCTAGTTCCTATGGAACGATGGAATTAAACAAATAAGATGTATACAATTATATAAAATGTATAAAGAAATATTATTGATATTGTTATTATTCTTATTCTTATTGACGTTATTATCGTGACATACTGGATCATCTATATTTGCTTCATTCAATTCACGTTTTACTCCGTCGCACTGCATAATAGCATCACCATCTTGACCATTTTCAAGTCCATCAAGGCCATCAATATGGTCATTAGCTAACAAATCTGATTCGGACATTTCTATAATAGAATACAATTTATGTTATATGCATCGATAGGATATATTTTTTAAGCTATAAATGATTTATATATTTTATAAACTGTAGAATAAACATTTGTCTTCCTAATATGAATGTTGTACTCATTACTAATATAAAGAAATTATAAGGTTGATGTTAGTTTAAGATTTTTAATTTAATATATATTAAAAGGCATTTCCAATTTAAATAAAATAGAATAGGTTTTAATTTACAACATAGAATTATGAAAGCAGACTTCAATTTTTAATCAATATTCAAACACCAGTTCAATAAAATTCAGTCTGTGACTAATGTACACACAAGAACGCGTGTATGTTAATTAGATATTTATACAGTACACAGTGCATATTCATAATTGGAGCAAATTTAGCCGAATATAGTATATGTTATACATCACAAAAGTTCATTAAAATGCGAGAATAAAATAAAGTAGAGCGTAAGATGAAAATGGTTATGGTACCGAAACGAATAAATCCTTTCTATACTTCTTATTGTTCTAATTCATATAATTAAAAATTATGAGCGACAAGCACAAAAAATGTATTACATACGCGTACTTTTAGACGTTTATAATAGTTTAAAGATATTTTAAATAAAATCAATCTTTGCAACGTTCGGACGTCCACCTACACACCGTGCTCTACGCACGCACCAAACAAGATTGACGCGATAAATACATCACACGATATGGGCGAATTTTGAAAATGACTTCTATCTACACTTTGTGGTATCGTTTTTTTAACCAATGAGTCAAAAATAGCTAGACGATTAACCAATAAACGAGCACATTATATATAGCAAAGTATATAAATAGATTAGATGTCAATTCGTTTTAGTTAAAAGCAACTTGATTCGATAACAAGTCAAGCCAAAATTGCTTATGACCAATCACAATTCTCGAGGATCGGATTGTCGTCTTTTTGGAACATATCTTTTCTGATATTTGAAACAAATTTACTTGACTAATTTATAGCATTTATACCTAATATTGCAGAAAAGTAAAAAATTAAATATATA
>JAIFRP010000010.1:1233615-1259214 GCA_032403825.1 Odynerus spinipes | reverse complement strand
GTAATCATATAAATAAAATAGTATATGTAGGAATTTATTCATGATTGAAATGTAAAACTAAAATTAACTAAAATAGTAGTAAATATATCGGAAGAATACCTTTGATAATTTTTGTTCTCTTTATTGTTAGTAAATGCTTGGTAATTTCAACTATTCTTTTTCCATGAATATAAATATATTATACTCCATACATGTATCGCATTATTACAATATATAGATGTGCATGCTGTACAAATAACGGCCCTCTAGTGCCTATCTATACGATTTATTTGTAATGATTGCAACATGATTATGAAAAATAGTATGAGAAAATACGATTGGTTTCTAAAAAAAATATAGTCAACGTATGATTTGTGATATTTAAAAATTATAAGTGATTATGTAGTGCTGTTTTAATTATATCAATATTTCTTATATTAATTTGAACAAATATGTCTGAAAAGAAACCAAAAATAATAATTTTTGACTTAGGTTAGAGTATATTCCCATTAAAACATTATCTCCTTTTACTATTATTACTTAATGTTACTTTATTTTCAGACTACACATTATGGCCATTTTGGGTTGATACACATGCAACACCTCCATTTACAAAGCGGTTTCTTTTTTTTAAATTATAAACCATTTTATTACAATATATTGCATGCTTCTTTAAATATTTTTATTTTCTGCAAATATTACCAGTGTTTCCTTTTTTAATCAGCATTAATTATTATACAATAAAATGATATACAATGTATTTTAGAAAAAAGGATGAGATAGTTGATGCAGATGGTCAAATTATACGATATTATAAAGATGTTCCTGGTATACTAGAAAAGTTATCGAAAGAAGGATATGAGCTTGGCATAGCTTCGCGTACTTCAGAAATCAAAGGTGCTAAGCAATTGGTAGAGTTACTTGACTGGGAGAAATATTTTAAATATAAAGAAATATATCCTGGTTCCAAAGTAACGCATTTTTCAAAGTAAGTCCTATATTGGATATAATAGATGTGAAAATTAATATGTTATAGAAATTGTTGCAATTAAAATACAAGCAAAATATAGTAATAACTCAAATTACTTATTTCAGGATTAAAAAATTATCCAATACTGATTACAAAGATATGATTTTTTTTGATGATGAGCAACGAAATATATCTGATTTAAGTAAAGTAGGAGTATTATCTGTTTTAGTCACAAATGGTATAACACACGAGGTTGTAGATCAAGGTTTAAAAATGTTTGCTGAATCATAATTATTTTATATTTGTAAATACTGTACATGGAACTGTAAAAGAAACAGTTTATATTTTATTTATATAGGTAAATGAGATTATTCTTATTGTAAATATCATTTATCATTGTATTTTTTAGTTAATTAATGTAAAATATTTATATTGCATATAATGCATCTATAATGCATATTATAAAGAATCTGTTGTGTATATCATATTCTTTCAGATCAGGTACTTTTGTCTATAATATCACATTCTATTTTCACGAATAAACACATGTGACATTATCTTCTATACTTTATACTACATATCTTCAAGCATGTAATTAATACAAATCAGTTGTCATTGCATAGTACTGCAATGGACTAGTCACTACAACATTGTCGTTATTATTTTTATGTACTAATTTGAAATAACTCGTACATATTATTTCTGGTCTTTGTAAAGGTATAACTTCAAGAAATTTATGTATTTCATCTTTTGTTAATGAAGTACTTAAAAAATCAGTAAGTATATTTGTATCGAAATTTTTAAATGGACAACCTCCTTCATACGTGGATCCTGGAATTTGTGTCTAGAATTGAAATAATACATCAAATTAGTTAACTATTGTTAAGGAATTATTACAATTATCATAATGTATAATGAAATATATGTAATATGGTTAAGATACATACACACATGATAGAACAGCTAGGAGATGTGTAATTTCTATGAGATCCTTCTAAACCATAAAGATGCCTAATACTATATATAAACTTTTTTTCATTTGTTTGCCATCTGTGTGTACAAATAGAAGTACAGGCATGTGGTTTAGAATATTCTTCTTTCCAATATTCAATGGCATCATTTATTTTCATTCCACTTTCCTTTAGAAATAAACTATAGTATAAACGAGCATAATGACTAAGACGATGTCTTTTCCTCAATATTCTATGCAGATGTTGCATGCATAAAGGAAATTTTTTAACTTCAACATCTATGTTCCTATTATTTATTTTTCCAAAGGTAGGTCTATCTTGTAACATGTAAAGCTGAATTTTTTGCTTAAGAGAAATAAATCTAATGTCATTGTTTACAACATACAATGCATGTGATTTCTTACATTTTAAATCTTGGTTTATGTAAGTATTAAATAATGCTATCAGTAGCTGTTTCCATTGAGAGCAATACACAATAGCATATCCAGCATTCAAATCAACCTCTCTATGTTTTATCAATTCTGGTATTAATTCAAACCTTACTTAACAGAAATAAAGTAAAATACATATTAAAAAAATTTACTTGTACAAATGTGTATGTGCATGCACAAATAGATAAGTTATATTATATATAAATATATACCTTGATAGTGAAAAATGCAACAGTTTTTAGCATGATCATTTGACATAATATGTTTAAAGATCATAGGTTGCAAGTAAAATACACAGATTCTTCGTATATTTAGAATTATGTTATTTTCTTTGTGTTCAACCATATCTAACTGTCGTATAATACTTCTAAGAAGACTATTTAATTGTCTAGGTACAATATTATCTAATCGATGTTTCAATAGCAGTGTTTCTCTTGAAACCCAGTATATCCATAAGTCGATTGATGTCAAAGTTATTAATCTAAAGTATAAATATAGACTGGTCACAAACATGGTTTGTGTAAATATCTTTGATAATGTAAATGTCTTAGATAACTGTACTTTTTTTATTAGTATATATATTATTTAAACTATTTTACAATACTGTACATATTAAACTTTAATTATTATACTGTTACCTTAATATGAAATGACCAACTCTATCATAAGTAGAATTTTCTAATAAATATTGGAAATCACCATCAAATTCATTAGCTTTGTTATTGTATAAATACTCCAAATATTCTAATCTAGTAGATACACATTTATCCATGACATGTAAAGATATCTGTCCACTTGGTGGCTTAATATAAAACATTGCGGAGATTAATTAATATTATAATATTATATACAATTGTATTATTAATTCTTGATAACATATTATTTTGTTGTTTTGACTGTTCGCAAAATTCTATTCATGTAGGTATCTAAGGTTATATGTATATGCCTTACACCCCGCATTTTTGTGAGTTTACAAACTTGTCTATAGTGACTTAATTTCCGTCATTCCAATTATGACTTTAATGAGGGGTATTAATTTAATATCTATAATTACAATTTATATGTTAATGGATTTGTTTAATTTAATTTTGTAGAATATTAATCTTGTCTGTAAATCTACAATATTTGTTATAAACTATAAAAGGGGAGTATTTTCAAGAACGAACATGATTGGCCGAAGTGTCCAAGAAGGGCCAATCGTGGAGTGCAATGAAATGAGAAGAAATATTATACAGCATAAAATATTCGGAGCAATTCAGACCACAGCGTTTGCAGTATCGAAGCGAGGATTTTGTGTTTCTAATTTTTTACTCTACATAATTATTTGAAAATGTCAAAAAAGCCCAGCAAGTCAGCATGGGGAAGACGGGGCAGAAGAACGAGTAATCCCGAAGATAAACATTATTTTGGTACTATTTATGATTATAATAGTATTGGTTATTTATAAGTGTGATTTTGTCATGGTTATGTTCGCATCTTTTAAGAAATTATCTTAAAGATTTCTTAAATTATACATAAAGCTATTAAAATAGACACAGTATACAAGTAAAGTTATGCAAAATACATAAATTTGGAGAGTATTTATACATTTTATGCATTCTTTCATAATTGATATTAGTTTACTAATGTTAGGCAAACGTTGTTAATTCGAACCTCATTAAATTAGAAGCTTCCAAAATTCTTAGTCCGAATCCCTTCCTTTCAAGAAACCTATATAATTCGAACGAACATAAGAGAATAAGTTGAAGCTTTTCACTAGGTTTGTTGGTAATTTAACTTCTGGATTTCGAATTTCTATGTGACTAAGCTTATACAAATTGAAAAAAACTTTTTTAATTCGAAAAAATATGTTCAAACCCGTTATTTCAACGCGATTTCGTGTTATGACCCGTCCTTCGTTTATTAAAAAAATTTCATCTCTTTATTTTTCATAATCCATAGAACCTTTACAAATTGAATTTAATTCGTTCCAATCTCCTTAAATTGAAGAACTCAATAAATTGCAATATTTGTAATTTTAAAGAATTTCTTTTTCACTCGAGATTTGAATTAACAAGGTTCAACTGTAATTTTATTGCAAGTAAATATTCATTTGTACAATAATGCTACTACATAGGACATGATGATCGTGTTGGAAGAACAAGCAGTGGAACGTTTGGAAATAGACGTCGTGTATCTTTTAAACCTCAAGGAAGATCGGGTAGAGATATACCTCGGAGTTTAGCCTTGGCTTTAGATGATGATATTCCGATGGCTGGAACTTCTAATAACAATAATAGACAAGTAATTGTTCGGGGAAGAAATAGAGGTTTGTCTCGAGGAAGAAATAGTCCCTTACCACATCGAGAATTTCGTAGTGGTCTTTCATCCAGACCACAACAAGTTCCCGCTGGAGAAACCAACTGGTATAAAGTTACTGTAAGTATATCTTATTATGTATAACTTAAATATATATTTTGAATTATTATTTGTTTTATAGATACCATTTGGACATAAATATACAAAGGATTATATTCTGAGTAACCTTACCAACATCACTACAGAGGCTTTTGTGCCTATAATGGTAAAATCCTTTTTTAATGAGTATGATTAACTCTTCTGTATTATTTTATGTTACCAGATGCTTAATATTCTTTTTAAAATCATTTTTAGTACAAGATTATAGGAAATGAAGCAAACTTTTATGTTGAAGATCACAAAACAGCAAGTGCTCTTCTTAATTGTGATCGTAAACTTACTACAACAGATGGATTTAAAATTCGAGTTAAAGTTAAACCAGGAATTCCACAATGTGAAATTAACGATGAATTAAAAGAAAGATTAAAACAAGCTATGGTTAAACGATATGTTCAGGAGACAAATGCTTTAGACTTATCAAAATTTCATCAAGATCCAGGTTGGTAAAATGAAGTATTTGTTACTTTTACAAGTAACAATAAGTCTGTATATTATTATATAAAATTTATTATTAAGAGACTTTCCATTGTTATAGACCTCGTTGCTGATTATTTCTGTGCATTATCTCGACCAATTATGTTAATGGCTGTACTAGACATTGTGTCGGAATATGTACCCACGTTAGAAGCATTAAACTTGGATGGCAATAAGTTACATTTGATTGAGAGACTTGATGTACTGTATAAAAAGTTTCCAAGATTAAAAATACTGTATATAGGAGATAATAAGGTATGTCATATGTGTAAATATAAATCTAGTAAAAATAAATTTTAGCTTAGGCATATATATCAGTTATTGTCATTGCATATGTCTTATAGATAAGAGAGATTAATCAATTAGATGCTATAAAGGAGTTACACCTAGAAGAATTAAGATTAGCAGGAAACCCAATCTGCAATAGGTATAAGTCTCGTCAAAATGACTATATTAGGTAATGTATCGTTGCAACATGATCTTTTTTTCTTGGGTAAGAAATGTTTACCAAAGAATGTAGTATGTGGTTTAATAATTTTCTAAAAGTGGTATATTTATTTCTTGATTGTATTTCTACATTCATACATATTGATGATAGTTATATTAAGTACAACTTCTCATGGTAACAGTAAAATTAGCTAATCTGCATTCTTTGCTAATTTATTATATAATAATAAGATACATGTTTTTGTTATCACAACTAACTTGGAGCTTCCGGGCTTCTGGCTCTTCTTTCTCAACAACAGCGATGTGCGGAAACGGTTTCCTAAGCTTCTAAGACTGGTAAGAAATTTATCTATAACAAACAAGTTATACTAACAGAATAAAATACAACAATGATTCTTCTACAAATATCTATGTATCTTGAAGGATGGTATGGAGTTACCACGTCCGATTCTATTTGATGTTGCAAATGACACAACAAAAGTACCTCCTACTCAACGATTATTTGTCACAGATGCTAAAGCACAAGATATTGCAAGTCAATTCTTGCAACAATATTTTATTATCTTTGACAGCGAAAACAGGCATCCATTGTTAGATGCTTATGACGAACATGCTCGTTTCAGCTTGACAACTAATACTCAAAATAGTGAAAAGTAAGTATTAAAAATTATGAGATGTACATCTTAATGTCATGTAAATATTTTTTTAAATAATTTTCAGATTAAGTGCATATCTTGCAGAGAATAGAAATTTGTTTAGGATAAATAACAGTAATAAAAGGCAAAAGTTATTGAAGCAGGGTCGATTACCAGTCTTGTCTTTTATCATAGAACTACCACGTACAAGACATCACTTAAATACGTTTACAATGGATATCAGTGTTGTAACTGTAAGATAATATCATTTTTTTTTAAATGAGTACATATTTTATGACTGGAAAATAATATAATAAATAAACATATTTTTTACAATTATAGGAAGGCATGATGTTAATCACAGTAACAGGATTGTTTGATGAAGTAAATAATAAGAATGATCAACTACGATATTTCAACAGAACTTTTATTATAGTACCTAGAGGAAGTGGTTATTGCATTTGTAACGAGCAACTGCATATTAGTCTTCTAACAGAAGAACAACGTAAAAAATACACCAGTGAAAATTTTTCCGAAGCTCAAATGTCTGATGTACCAACTGGATCCAAAACAGCAAGACCTTTATCGGAAACACCAATTCCTCAATTATCAGAAGACGTAAAACGACAAATGGCATTAACGTTAAGTCAGCAAACAAACATGAATTCAGAATGGAGTTTAAAATGTTTAGAGGAAGTTCAATGGAATTATGATAATGCAATTTCAGCTTTTCAAGAACTTTACAAGCATGGACAAATACCATCAGAAGCATTTACTAAGTAAACTGGATTATAGGTAATCATATATAAATACTTCATTCTGCATTCAAGTTTTTCACTTTAACATTTAAATAGATTGTTTGTCATTTCTAAAATTGTTAGATAAAGAGTTCATCAAATTCAAGGGACTACGAAAGAATGGTATTCACGGGATCTTGGGTAACTTAATAGTCTAAAACATCATATGCAAAATACAGGTTCCTGGGTACAACACCTGACTCAGCCTGTGACCCATTTTTCCGTATGCCTATAAAATGAAATTTGAGTTGATTTATAATCAAGTGGTATTCTTATTTTTTTTTATATATATAGTTATAAAAAAAGAGGAGTACATGATTTTTGATTGAAAATTCAGAGATCTTTTTCCATTTAGGTTATATAGTTAATACATATTAATGAAATAATCATAAATATACAATATTAACATATAATAGTTATGAAATTATAATTAAATAAAAGATTACGTATCACAAATATTTGCATATTATATATTCAACTTTTATTTTGATAATTATTGTTAGAATATTAATTAATAGTTTTTGATACATGATTTAGTAATTAATTTAGTAAATTATTTGATAAATGTTAGAATTGTGATGTGATACGTGGTCAAACATATAGTTAACTTTTATTTCATTTTTCAAATTTGAGTACATACAATTTATAAAGAATGGAAGAAAATGAAAAAGTTCACTATGTCTTTTTCATATGTTACATATTTTATTTCTTGCATAAAAAGATTTCTATATATGCAAGTATTGTGCAAATACACAATACATGTAACTCTATTCTAACTGTTTAAGATCAGATAATATCATGTTTCAAATAGACAGAGATTCTAATATGTTTGATTTCCATTATGTTCTTATTATTTGCTAAATACATTATGATTATAAAAAATTATTTCCAAATACAAAAGTGTCGATATACTATATGCTAACATTGTCTATAATGTTAGTTGTTCACATGTATTTTTAATTACCTAGATGTAATATGTAAAATAATTTTGAGAGAAAATGTTTTTCTATAAGTATGTACACAAATATACGTACATGTATATGAAGCTGTATCAAATAATTGTAACAGGAGAATCTAACTAATATTTTAAACTTTGAGACAGAATAATTAAATATTTGTTGTAAAATATTTCATTAAAAAATTATACTAGACAATTCTTATCTGGAAACACTTGGTAGATCGATATTGTAGCTCAAGTTACAATGTAAAAGGATGTCTGTATAATGTTAGACTAGAATGATAATGCAAGTTAGTTATTTCTAGATAAAGATTATAATACATGATACATAAGTAAAATAATACGCGTGAGTGGCATGTTTATTAAATACTATCAGATGTTTCCAGAAATTTGAAAAGAATGTATCCTTTTTTATAGATATGATCACAAATGAATACTATTTGTTTGTATACAAAGAATATTAAATTATTATAAGTTCTGTTTTGAAAAGAAATGTTGCCAATGGAATAGTAATTTGTAAGAATCGAATATTCAGTTGTAGATTATATATGTGAGTATAAATTGTTTAAATGTAATTAAAGTAATAGTAATTTTTTATATAATTTTAGATTATTACGATATCTATATGACCTACATTTACAAGTATTTATATTACATCAAACTACATTGTTTATGTTTTATTATCATTTATTTTGTTTAGTATATATATATATATCCTACTCTATTCGTAATGAATTAAGTCTATACATAATTGTATATAATATTGAATATGAGACAACATAAAAGAAGTGAGACAAATATATGTTTACACATTATATCCAGCTATAGAAATAAGAAGACGATAAAGATAAAACGAAATAACTGGAAGAGTTAATATGCTACAGTTGTAGCTAATTATATTAAAAGGCTTTAAATACTACACATGGATGATAAAAGAATAATGCATGGATTACTTAATCCATATTTATGCTGTACAGTGAATACAGTTACCTTTTGGTTGATGTGATGGAAGGTGATGGATATATCGTATCTACATTAAAAAATATGCAGATATAAGATTGCATGTTCAAACAAAAAGAGTGTGTTATATATCAAATAAATGTGTACACAAATTGATATATACTTATATGTGTGTGTATATATGTGTATATATATATATACACATACACACATATGCATACATAAAAATGAGATGATGCTGCTGCAAAAGATGAAGAGATCGTGCAATTTACTGAAACCGAAAAGATAGCTGGAGTTATTGTCTCGCATATTATATATTATATTGACTTAGTTGTTTGACTTATTACGTAGTTGATATAAAATAACAACTTTATTTTACAATTAAAAAAGCATAAAATTAATTTCAAATAATTTATACTCACATTTTATAAAAATACATTATGTATAACTCTCGTTTCAATATGATATGTTATGATTCATTCCAATGGTACTACTTATAATATTATATGTAATAATACTTTTTTATGAACTTTGTGTAACATATGCTAATAACATCATATCATGTTATTATATATATATATTACAATAGATTTTACCTCTAATTTTGTGATTTATATTGTAATGGATGTTCAATGAACTTGTTAAAGAAACTAAAAATAAGTTATAATGGGTGAATTTCATGCGCATTGCAATTAGATATTAGGATATTATATATGAAATAAAACATCAAATAAAGTTAAAGTTTAATTTTTTCTTAAAGACTTGATTATTAAAACTTATAATCTCCTACATTATTCATTTCAACATAGAAATAATAGCTATATTTTAAGAAATGTAACTTAATAGTTTTATGATTAAAAATGAGTTACAATAAAGATTAGATATAAAAGAGCAGATGTTTTATTTTTAAATGTTGTATTCAACAGATTACAATTGTATAATACTATGCAGTCAATATTTTATATATTGATGTAATTATTTGAAGATAGACAAATTGCATCATATTTATTATATTACACTTTTAAAATATAAAATTCTGTTTATATATACATATTCGAGGTTTCGTTTTGTTCGAAGCTTGCGCTTTAGTAAAGTCGTATTCTCTATAGCTTATGGCGGTAATTTGTAGTAGCATGTGCTGACTTAACCTATTATTCATGTATAGTTACGCTTTACGTATCTATTGATGCTGTGCAAATGCATGTGTGATTCTAGTATTTTTTTATAGTTATTAAGATTTATGTATTAAATATTAGTGTTATTTGATTCTTTTGTGTACAATATAAAGTAACAAACATGGTTGTTTTTACTTGTAATAATTGTGGCGAAACTTTAAAAAAACCACGTGTTGCAAAGCATTATCAATTTCAGTGTCGTAGTAAACCTAATTTAACATGCGTGGATTGTTTAAAGGATTTTCAGTAAGTATTTGTTGATTATCATTTTATAAATTTTATCTTTGAGAATTTAATTCAAAATTGAACATTTTAAGCGATCAAGAATATATACAACATACAAAATGTATAACTGAAGCAGAACGGTATGGTGGTAAAGACTATGTTCCAAAACCTGGAGCATGTAAGGGTGAACGCAAACAACAAGAATGGCTTAATATTGTACATAACTTACTTGAAACAAGTACAGATTTATCAAACAGCGAAAGAAATTTTTTGCAAACTTTATCAAAATGTGAAAATATTCCTCGGAAGAAAGTAAAATTCATGAATTTTATCAATAGTGCATTTGGATTCAAAACGAACAAGTCGTTAGTTGAAAGTGTTTGGGCTAAAATGGAAACAGCCTATCAACAAGCAATAGATAGAAATGGAAAACAAGAATCAGTTGGAGGTAAGCTCGAATAATTTTACGTTTATAAATTATATATTTATAAAAAAATGCTATATACTTTTATTTAAATGGCAGAGTCAAATGGAAATCATAAAAGAGAAGTGGATATAAAAGAAGATACAAGTTTTAAGAATAATTTTGAAAACAATGTTGCAGAAAACCAAAATAATGAGAACATATATAAAGAAAGTAAGTGTGATGAACAAAATAGTATAAATAATAGTATATGCGATAATAAGTGTATAGAAGAATTAGAATCTTCAAACAAAAAAAAGAAATCTAAGAAAAGAAAACTTTCTCCATCTGCGAAGGATATTGAGGAATATCCTATTAGTAAAAGAGGAAACATAAATGGTTTGAATACAATCTCAACACCTTCAAATGAAGGTGAAGATGAAAGTACAGTGGAAATAACTAAATTCAGTTGGAAAAATGCTATTTTAAATATAGTATCTGTTAAAGGGGAGATATCTGTGAAAAAGCTACAAAAAAAGGTTTATGCTCTGTATATAAAGCATTATCAAGATACAGGATTTGACGAAAAATTTTTAATCAAATTTAATAAAAAACTAAATAAAATGACAGAAGTTATTGTATCTGAACAGAAAGTAAGACTGGTATAAATATATAAATTATTGGTAATAAAAATTTCTACTACAAAATCCATGTTAATACAAGTGTTGAAATAAATAAGATATAATGAATCACAAAAGCATTTTATTTTCTTTGTACCATCTCACTTTGACATGATAATTTATAAATTTATTACATTTTTGGATTTACTTGTAACAATCTAAATAACATTTTGTCAGTATTTTTTTTTAGAATAAGGGACTATAATTGAATATTAATATTAATTTAGAATTACTAAGTGATTTTACAGAATTTACATACATCTCCAATCCATTTTTATTTTTATATCATTATTTAAGGGACAGAACACTCATCTCTTTTTGAAGGAAAAGGGAATATTGAATGTAAATAGTATGGAAAGTATTGTTTTGGTTAATAGATATTATTTTACACATATGAAAAATATATGGTAACATTCTTTTTTAAACTGTTGAGTAACATTGAGTACAACTCTTGAGTAACACTATTTACTTCAGATATGTTATGATCATGTTATTAATTCTATCATAAAAGATATCAATATATGTTTAATCATATAGAAAATTTTTTCTACTTTTATTTCAGTTTAAACCAAATTTAATTTATATAATTGAAAAAATAATTATTAATAGATACAACTATATGTGTACACACATATACATATGTGAAATATTGTCCCTACCTTGAGATAATACAATATTAAAAATAACAAACATATGCCACTATATTTTGCAAAAAACCATTAAAACAATTTAAACTTTAATTCTAAATTAAATAATGTTATGAGACTATAAAATCAGATTTTTAAAATATTTTCATTGATTATTTCTGTTTTTAGAGAGTTTTGTTATTAATAACTTTCAGTAATCTTAAATAATGCTGTTATAACTCATTAAATTTGTCTTAGAACTTTTTTTAATCCAATTCAAAAATAAATATAATCTGTTATGAAAGAGTATATTCAGACTGAAAAAATCAGTTTTTTGGGAATTAGAATACAGTGAGTATAGATAATTATATAATTATATATCAAGAAATTAAAATGTATATTATTCAGATGATGCAATAAACATAAGGAAATAAATTTTTTCGTAAGCTAGCACTTTGTTTCTTTACAATTTTTGTTCGAAAATTAGAGAAAAGAAAACACGTGCCTCATGTCTTCACCTTTTTTTATGTATATTTAAGTTTCAAAAAAATAATATATAGCACTTTGAATATATTCTTCCTTTATTAGAAAATCAAAGAAATCTCGTTATTTTTTAAATTCACGCGTAAAGATATGTGCTTATTCTATCAATATTTCTCTAAAACCACGCAACTTTCGTTTTAAAAGTTTTTTTTCTTTTTTTTTTTTAAATATTTTCCTTGCTTTATGAAAGAATGTCATTAAAACAGAATATCCTGTACACACATAATGAACACTTGCGCGTGTTGTGTAATTTGTATTATCAGTATTTTATTTTACATAAGGTCGTCTATTTCCGATTATTGCATACTATGCTGTGAACCAATTAAAGGAAATGTTTGCGTGATTTTACCAATTCCTTTAGTACGACCCTCTCTTAATAAAAGTCGCATTCCAACATGAAGATATTCTGGATGACTAACAAACCTAAATAGTATAGATGCTGTGTCGTTTGTCTGTAAACCTCTATCTTTCATGTCCATTATACCTTCAATTATGCATGTTTGCCTTACATTACCCACGTGTACGGTAGTTTGAAAACCAGAAAAAATTGCAGTAGCATGATAAACAATTAATACGGTAGCCTGAAATATCAAGTTTGACGTTTAGCAAATATAAATATGTGATTATTGTTTATTATAAATATTCAAATGTCATTTATTTACTTGAAAAAATAAGGTAGCATGTGGTTTATCTCGTACAGAGACTAAAACCATGCCTGGTCGAAAATGTGGTAGAGGTGGACTGTGATTTGTTGATGGCACCAAAGTTAAACTAGCACTTTGCGATGCCCGAACCAAACAACATGGAGCTTTGTTGCGGTGTATACTAGCAACTTTTACAGGACTAAATTTACCATCTGGTAAAGGTCCGACTAATAATCTTGTTCCAGGAGCAATTGCACCTTTTACAAGTAAACCGCCCAACACAGGTTGAGTTAAACCAGCAACTCTACAATATGTTAAGTAGTAATTGTTATTTAATTTACATAGCATATTTTAAAAGATATATTCAGTGACAATATAGTATCTTTATGCTTATATATCAGCAATATTCTTACCTAAATGTTTCATCAATTTGAAATAAACATGATTCTGGATCTGAATTTGTAGCATCTGTTTCAGATGGTGATAAGTTTCTAATGAATGATGTTAACTCTCCTAACCCTTTTCCAGTAACACAACTGACTGTAAATACTGGTATTACATCAGTTTCATAATACTGTGACATGTTGTTATTAATATTGTATAATAACAATTGTTTGGAATAACCATGAGCTTGTATTGCATTTTCCAGTTGAGCTAAGATGTCATGAGTGTCATAAAAACCAAGATCATATTTATTTAAAACTATGAAGAATGGAAGTCTCAGTGTTAAGCACAGAGCCATATGTTCTTGCGATGCTTCATTCAAAGGTGGTGCTATCACCAGTATTACATAATGTGGAGAATACCCTAGCAAATAAAATAATCCATTACATATTGTTCATTTAATATAAGAAAGAAAAAAGATGGAATATGATAGAAAAAGATTTTACCAGTTAATCCCAGAACTGTTGTTCTCAAGTATTTGCGATACCCAGCCAAGTCTATGAACGTAACAACTTTTGAAGCGTGTTCACAAATTTCTTCTGCTGTAGTCATTTCTGCATAATTTAAGACATGTCCTTCATTATCAAACCCTATAATCTCATGAGATATCGATGACGTGCGACCTGATTTTATTTCATGAAGATGTCGTAGCATATTTAATCTCGCTCGTCCTCTACCATTATCTAATTCACCTTGCGTTAATACACCTAAATAGGTATTAATTCTTAAAACTCAAATACATTAACTTAATTATAAGGGACAAACATACAGTAAATATAACAAATATCGCAGAGCAAACTTTAAGTATACTTCTCTACCTTAAATGTCCTCTGCAAATCCTCTCACCTAAGAGAGTTGACTTTCCAGCATCCTGAGCACCTATTACTGCCAATCTCAGATCAATAACACTTCCTTGATCCTCTCTATCGTCTTTTCGTAACTTCTTCACCAAAACTTCAGCCACTCTTCTTTCACCTGTATCATTTTTTGGTTCCTTAACATTTTTATATTTAGAAATAGCAACTCTTTCACGAAGCACACAAGTTGTTGCATCCAGTCTTGAAGCCATTTCTTTTAAAGTTTTAAGGGATGCCTTTAGCTCTTCTTTCGATAAGCCTGTCAATCTTCCATTATCTTCAACGCCTGTGTATAATTTTTATATACATGATAAATCAGATATTTTCTAAACAACATCTTAACGATTAAGCTTAACGAGATATGATTTATGAGATATGATTTTACCAATTTGGTAAATAGCCTCTCCATGTCCTTCTCTTAGCCGCCACTTCATTTGCGTGACAAGGTGTTCAAATCGTTGGTTAGATGGATTTATTAGCTTTAATTTATATTCAACATTGCCTTGCTCTGGTTCTGGTGGTAATTTTTCCTCTTGACCTTCATCGGCACTACAATTTTCACAATCCGATCCAGCATTTCCTTCGGTCTCAGAATCATCCCACGTACTTCTTATGATGTTTTTGTCATCTTCAGGGTCAAACAGCGCTAGAAACGACTCCATATCTAAAAATTATTAATAAAAACTATTGAATTAATTATATATAATTACATTAGTAATATTTATGTAAAAAAATAAATGATGCAATAATGTATCTTATGATATAATGTTCTTTTCGTAAATACATAGTTTTATCTGCAATAACTTATGAAACTGAAGCATCAGAAACTAACGAAATTTTTCACAGTTAAAATAGCCGAGTATATCATGCTATAATAATAACATATGTATATATACGTATATAACATACGTATAATAATAACATATATATATATATATATATATATATATACAACTATGAGAAGGACAAAGCGCGCGCACTCGTAAGCACGATATGTATGTATAAATAAAAATAGTAACATTATTTTATTTTCTAGATAATAATCGACCAAAGTAGCAGTAAAAAAGTGAACTGTTCATTATGTCATTCGTATTTGTTGCACAGCTGTTTGAAAGTAAGGTGACAGTTGTATTCTATGATTTTCGATTTGATTACGATGTAACACCTTTTATGGAATACAACAAACAAATGTTTATGTAAATAATGACAATAAAAACTTACTACATTTTCTAAAATATCAACTTTCTCTCCAATACCACAGTGGATTTTAAATCGGAATCGCTCTATCATCCAAGATCGTGTTATAGTCGGACGCCATGAATGGACGTTCTTCCGATGTAGGGTTACCAACTTTAAAAGTGATGCATGTGATGCAATTTGATATAATTATGGTTACAGCTTTTAATTATTTTTATTCTTTTTTATGGCATTGATTAACAATTTTTTTTTAAAGAAGAACATTTTATAAGCAAAATTTTTAAATGATGTTATTGGTTAACGAAGATTTATCAGTAATCGAGAATTAAATAAAAAAAAGACATGACGTAAGAATAAAATGGATGTGCAGCGTCATCTATTAATAAACAAACAAAAATGTAGTTACGTTTCGCTCGGAACAATTTTATAAAAGAAAATGTAGCAAGAAAAATGGTTGACATCGATTACATTGTTTGTTATAATAAAAACCGCGCGATCAAGATATAAATTGGATATGATGTTGTATTCTGTTTAAAAGGGGAAAAAAATTAATAAGCTAAGTTAAAAAAAAAATTAAAATTCACTTACGTTTTAATGATGATGGTATACCTTTCGATGATGGTATTTGATGATATTACTATTATTCGTATAAATGTAATCACAATTATTCGCGATACCAACAAATGTTTGTCACACGAAGATCAGAGGTTTTCAGAGGAAGTATCATACAAATGTATGCGTGTAGTAAATATGTACATATTTTTTTGTTTAGCAGAGACGATGCGAAGATTTCAAGATTACCGATGTTCTTTGCAATAGAAATGTATACTTTTTTACATAATAACTTTTAGTTTCAAAAGAGACGAAAACAATACCATATACAGGCGACAGAGTCATTCGAGTTTATTTAAGCTCATTTTGCGATCGAATGAAATTCAATAACAAGTGGATCATTTTTAATTACTCTTCGCTCTAAACACAAATGCTTACTCGAGCTTTACGTATGCGTTGGCATGCATCAGTATACTCCCTTTCACGCTTTCGGAACTGGGGTAGATTTCTTTTAAATTACTTTGAAGTACTCCCACCAAATAAATTAAAAAAAAACAATGTAATTTACAAATGAAACGTCTATAAATATATTAGCATTAATATAATACGTTATACTGTTTTCCTATGAAGAATTCCTATTATACGTTGTTGAAATAAAAATCGAGAAAAAGTCTTTCTGAACGTGACACGAACGTCAATTGTTGACATTATTAGAAGGAGGGTCAGATTCGCTCATTAAAAGTGCGAGTGCAGTGAGGTTTCTGGATTTTCCGATTTCTTCAAAGTGTTTCAAGCGTATTCGTTTTTTGTCAGCGGGTACAGAGGGATTGATTTCTTCAGACGGGTGTGCTTGAAAAGAATAAGGGTAGGAATCCCTCGATTCGAGAGTCACGTGTCCTATTTGCGTTAGCCCTTGGGCAAACGCGTGTCTTATATCGTATGTTTTTCCATTGTCCGATGTAGATACCTATCGTAGACGAACTTGCAAAGATTTAATATGCCTAATAAAATTAAACATTTATTTTATTTTTTATTTTTATTCAGGAAACAAATTTAGTCGATTATTTTTACTTTCCTGAGGTTGGGTATCGACTCTAATTAAATGATACGTTATATACACATTTCCAGGGGTTACGCGAAGCATAAAAAATTGAGAGCCACTGGGGTAGATAATAGAACACCAATTTTTTTACCAATGTTCGATCTAAAACCCACGCGAAAACAATCGGTAAAATGGATCTCGTTTCAAACTCTATACGACTAGAGTTAGTTTTTCTTTTATTCGTCGGATTTACGAACGGCATTACGCAGTTGCGTTATATTATTTTACCTGCTCGAAATCTAGCGGTTAATCGTACACGAACGAAAATTGATCGGTTTGAATGCATCTGCTGATGATAAAATTTTCTTTGATGGACTATTCAAAAGGCGTATTATCTCGGTTGGATCTCTTGTTACCGTAAACACCATTGCGACGGAAATGAAGAGAGTCGCAAATACAAATTGAGATTCACCAGGCAATGTCAAAAGAGAATATTATTTATTTATTCGGAACGGGCAAATCTCGGTTGCTTCTTCTTCTTTTTTTTTCTTTTTTTTACAAAGAATAAAAAAAGAAAGGGGGAGGGAGAGCGAAGAAAGAGAAAGAGAAAGAGAGAGAGAGAGAGAGAGAGAGAGAGAGAACGCGCTCGTCCCACGTTCTCGCGGAGCCGATAGCGATGAGTTTAGCGTTATTTCAAATTGGCGAGTACAATAAATATGCGAATGGATTTTGCGAATGCCGCGCATAAAATAACGCGGCGTTTGCAATGTTGTATAGTGAGCGTCTGATTTCCTTCTTTACGACGATCCTCGAATATATAGAAAGGATTAATAACGTTTTTAAGTATCAGTCGATTATTTCCGTACAAGCGCACCGTACATATGTAAGTTTCGTCGAGTGGTCGAAATTATGTCATCGGGGAATCTTCTTTATGAATTGCTCGTTCGCAATGACGTTCGCCGATTTACCAGCTCCTTGTCTCGATCTATCCGCTTCTAGATCTTCTCATCGGAAAAATAAAAAATAAATATATAGTGTGTTTATTCTAAACCGTTGCAAATTTATTTTGTAAGTATGTGTCGAATCGATACTTAAATATCCAATACGTAAGAAACGTTCAATTTGCACGAAACACGTAAGAAAATATACTTTACGTATACAGATTTACCGATAGAACAATATTTTTGTAACATACTTACTTGATAAAATTCCGTTGTCCCTTTTCCATCCGCATTTCTCAAATCCATCGGTACGACTTCCTCTTTGCAATCTTTGTTTGTTCTCTAATTACTTTCGTTCTATTAATAATTAAACTAATCAATAAAGTATAATTAAGTCTAGTTTTATATTTAATTACCATTCTATAATTTTACAATTACATTCTGTATTTGCAATTCGAATTTACGTTAAATCAAACAGCACAACAAATTACATGGCAAAGTTACATATGCATCGACTTAGGGTTAAAACGATTATGTCACTGAGCGCGCGATGGTTACCAATAATGAAAGATGAAACCGAAACTCGACTTCCCCCGCTCGTTTCGGACGAATGTTCGCGCGACATGCCGTTAATTACGCGAAAGGTAAGAATCCAATCCACCCACGGCCGCTAAATAAGAACTCGAAAATTGCGCGACATATCGACGCGTCGTATATCGTACATTGAACCCCGACGTCGAATTAGGAAGTTTTGTCGAAGTTTATTGGAGGGTTATACGCGTTATGCGACTCTTTCGTTCGTCTTCTCGTAATGGCTTTCAATAAAAGTAATTATCTCGTCGTTTTTATGAAAAAAAATCGATGCTCATAGATGAGGGTAGAAACGGAATGACAGTTTGTAGAGGTGTGTGTATGTGTACGCGTGTGTGTGCGCGCGCGTCCGCTTGCCCGTGCCTCTACGTGCATGTGTGTGTTCGTGCGCGAAAGAAAGAGAGAAAGAGAGAGGCGTGCAGATAATGAATTCAATTGGTTAGTGTGGGTGTAGCACCCTACTCCGTTCGACGACAGCCAATCAGGAAGAAACAAGGGCGCCGGCTGCTACATTCGAAATATATAAATGTGCCAATATCTCCTCTCCTCTATTCAGACAGTGCTTTCTTTGCCAGTGTTACCTGAACTTTCCTTGTAATAAGTACGAAGGCATAAAGTCACTCTCTCGTTATCTTAAATCTCTCAACGACGGTGAGTTCTCTCGATCCTTTTTTTTATAGCTTTCGAGTATCATTTTTGAGCGTTCGTGGTATGCTCACGTTGTACCACGTTATTTTAGTCTGTCATATTCATTACACTTCAAATTCTTGCATGTTATACTTATAATAATCATCTTCATATTCGTTATGCTTTATATTTTTTTTTTTTTTTTTTTTTTTTCTTCTTTTCTTATCATCGACATTAGAGAAAACGAAGAACTACGAAACGAAAACGCGACCGCGACCTTTCCATCTGTACAGATAGATCGAAGCTACCGGTTTCGTCGTTCGTATATTCCTCGTTCACGTAATCGAGCATTTTTGCAGTTGTTATATTTACATTTTATAGATGACGCTGCTGGGTTGACGATCGATCGATCGAATGTGAATTTTTTCTTCATTCTCGCCCCGTTCTCGATTCTCCCCCATTTTTTGTTTTGCCGAGAGGAAATTTATCACGCTTAAGCTTTAATCACGACTCAATTTTCCCAACGCGCGATCTATAAAAGGATTCGCGTAATGAGGCCGAATGAATCGAATTGCATGGTTCCATGAAATTCGAGTGGCACGCGTACTTGCCATCGGAGTTGCACTCAGATAAGATAAATAATCATTTCGACTTCAAGTGTGAAATTCAAGAGCCGAGCGTCCTTTTCGGTATGTAAGTTCTTACGTAATGCGGATGTAACATACGATAGAATTATTTCCCCCACTATCCGCTAAAATACTTCAAATTTCCAAAATTCTCGCGCTTAGGAATCGATCGAATATCTTTTTACGAACGACGTTGGAAGCAACATCTCGGCGGATGTATATGTAACGCGTACGTGCGTTCGGTATAGGTACTTGTAATTAGGCTAACTCGTTGCGTCATTTTGCTTCGGCGTGTCCGCTCCTTCGCTTTCGATAGACCCATTTTGAAATTCCCTTTTGAATTGTTCGCAGATGAAACGATTCCTCTCGATGCCGTCCAATCTCTTTCTGATCGTCGTAACGGCGAATGTGGTTTTGGCCAGTCCATTATCGCTGATAAGACTCCTAACGCATAATCGTGCTTTCGGCTCTGGAATCAATAATAAAGTCAGTAATAGTTTGGAACAAGGCACAAATTATGAGAATTCGATATCGATCGAAGACTCCGCCGCGACGACGGATATGAATTTACAGGTACGTATCGCGATCACTTTTTCGCGCCAATCGACTTCACGTGTCCACGTTCTAATTAGAATAATTGAATTTAACGATTTTCAGGATTACCAGCAGGATTGGACTAAGATAAAGAAGAGTCCTGAGAGTTCGTTAACTGCCACGGTTGGGTAAGCGATCGTCATCTCGATATTCCCTTCCACTGACGAAAATGTCACTCGTTATTTAGTTCTTTTTATTTTTTAGGAGCAGAATCGAGTTACAATGCGAAGCTAATGGTAGCCCACCACCGCAAATTCTTTGGCTTCGAGGAAATGATCCGGAAAAGCAGGTTTTTATCGAATTTCGAAATCGCACCGTCGATGTCGCTGGGACACATGCGAATGTCGACGTAATATACGACGTCGTTTCGTTCGTCGAAATAAAACCGTTGATATTTGTTGTTCGTCCGGTCGCGGGATGACGATTATCTAGTCTTCGTGTAAGGAAATAGGTTTAAAAGGAAGGAAATAAAAAAGAAGAAAAAGAAAGAAAGAAGTAGCTCCGAATTGAAGAACACCGCGCAGAGCAGTTGACCTCTAACAATATGCATATTACAGTAGGACCTTGATTAACCGGTCTAATCGGGACCGGGCCAGGCCGGTTAGATCGAGACCCAACGGATAATTGAGACCTGGGAAGTGTATAAATGAATAGAGCCTTCATTAATGAATTGGAACGTTGCAGATAGCAATAGGAATACGGTTTTCTCTTTTTTCTTTCTCTTTCCCGTTTTTTTCGTATACTAATGTGTCTAGTCAAATCGTTGTCACGTGAACGCTCGCGTTTCTTCGTCTAGCGATATTGTCATTTCTCGCTCGACAAAAGTATGTTACCCGGCTGACATATTCATCGTCGGAGCATGATGTAACTTGGATATGTTTTTGCATTTTAGCTCGCCGAGTTCCTCAGCAAAGGAATGGCGGAGATCGACATTTCTTCCGACGTATGGGAAGGACTCGGTCAAATCGTTTCAAAACTCGTGATAGAATGCGTTACGCCGCTCGATCAAGGATTAATTTACTGCGCGTCTGTGGCGGGAAAGAAAATGCAATTGTCCAGCCCGACCTTACTTTTGGTCAATGGTAATAGTATGATGATTCATTCTACAAATACGTTTTTATTTTATACCCACGTACCTACCTACCTAAATATATATATATATATATATATTTATCGTTATGCATTTATAGATGTAAATCACGTTAGGCCGACGAGTGTACGTGCTTTCTTGACATTTTTTATGTTTTATTTTTTTCTTATCTTTACCACCTCACAAAAGACATTAGAATTTTCAAATATCCGAGCCTAAAGTATAATAGAGAGTATCTCGAAGATGATTTCGATATTTTTCCGACGCGAGACATCGGTGTAATTTAATTTCGTGACGATCGATATGTACGATTATAAAAAGTATGACACGCCTAAGAGAAAGAGATCTGACTGCATCGTATACGATTTAGGAGAGAATGGAAACAGCAGTTGTAACGGCGAAAATAAACCCACGATCACTTTGCACTCCCCGATGAGATTCGCTCTGATTGGATCTACGGTCGTTCTGCCATGCAGAGCAAGCGGCAAGCTGAGACCTTATACATACTGGCTGGACAATAACGCGGCGGTTATACATTCGTCCTCGAATCCACGACACAAGATCTTGAGAAACGGCGATTTGGTCATAGATCCTCTCGAATGGACGGACATGGGAAGTTTTACCTGTTATGCTAAATCCGATTATAAGGAAGATAGTGCGACTACTTTCCTCTATCCGATGCTGGTAAGTCATTTTCGCAAAACGATCAACGAATCGTTTCTTTTATTACACCATATAGTATAGATATTTATTTGTTTTCTTCATTTATCTATGTATTTGCTTCGTAGGACGAAAAGAAGGCACTCTGAGCGTTCAGATGGAAACGTGGAAGGCTCATCGATATTCTCGAAGACGTCCGATTATACTGATCCGACCGGATGATTTGAAGTGCAGCAAAAGTATTGCTTGAGCAGTATGTAAATTCGGTTGATTCATTTAGAGCGTCGGTTTAATATGTTCGTCCTTTCGATCGTCGTTGAGAAATTTTCGTACCGAAGAATACCTTCGAGCGCGTTCAATTATGATTGCTATAAATCAAACTGGATAGGGCCAGTTGCTCTTCCGATGAAATTATTATAGCTTTCCTCTCTTCATTCATATTCGCGTTACGATATTATGTATTCGGGCGGTCGCTCATCGAGGTACAACGATGTAATCTTTATTTTCGGAACTTATCGCTACGAATCTGCGAATATATTTTTGATCTGCACGTAACAATCGTATACCGAAGATTGCTATTGCGTTACGATATAGTATATAATATACACTACTTGACTAAGGAACACGAGTAAAACAAAAAAAGGAAGAAACGTTATGATATAGTATATATAATACTTTAAAACGATGTACTTATCCGTTTGTATATTGTGCAAACTGTTTATCTATAGTTTTACGTATATTCTTTTTTACGTGTATTTCCCATTTTCGTCCATATCGTTGCCATACGTGTCGATACTTAGAGTATGCAGTGTAAGAGGGCTTTCAGAGTTATCGTTATCGTCAATGGACCGCTACCTCGAAAGTGTGCATTAATAAAAAGAATATCTTTATCAGTATTATTACTACGTTAAGAAATAATGTCAAGAGAATTGTCTTGTCATTTTTCTACATCGATGCTTTGTAATGTAAGTTAAAGTAAATAATTAAAAATTTAAATAAAAAGCATAAACGTGTGTTAGCAAAATTATTCGATCGTTGTGTTCTCATTCGGATTATTTGTTGTACTTCCCTTCTCGAAAGTGTTATACAATACGTGGTTACCACGAAGATGTAACCTTATAGTAGTTTCGTCGCTATAGCGACATACCGTTTAAATATTTATGAGGTTACGCGTTGAGATCATTTCTTCCGCGATACTACAAAATTTGCAGGGATATCTTTCGAGAGACGCGTCTGTAACGATAGAAACCCTCGAGTGGTAAGTCTTCCGCGCAAGATCGTGGGCGGATAATGCGGAAGATGGCAGCACCAGCGAGTTCCAAAGATCGCTCGGCATTTTGAATATTTTCATCCTGCGGTAAATTCGATTGGTAAAAAAAACAAACCCGTGTACTCTCTCGATTTTCGCTCCATCTGGTTATTTCTTCTTTTCGAGAAGTAACTAAATTTCTATCGCAAGAGTTTCTCAGCTTTTTGTTAGATTAATTTTCCTTACCGTTTCGAATCGTTTATCGCACTGTCGTATGCCACGTGATGAATCGCTTTTTCTTATTCTCTCGGAATTGATGTTCCGGCGTCTTTTTTACTTCTTCTTCCTCTCTTACTCCTTATTTTTTCGTTGAAGTAGCCGGGTCTACACGAGACGGAGCATATATTTTAACAGTAAATTACTCGGTCGTCTCGGGTTGACACGAGCTGTATAAACGGAACCAAATAAACTAGAAGTGGGCCGGCGGCGTAGAGGAAGCGCGCCAGTCACTGATGACCGTTCTTCATTTAGCGATTTGCCACGCATTCTGGACCCTCCGGGGGTGGCCAGCCATCGCTTTTCTCTTCTAGCACTCTTACCGGCTGCACGGATAAGTCACTATGCACTATGAGTATACGATGCTCATTACGATCATCCATGTTCATCGAGACGAGAGTTCTTCGTTTTCTATACTAGTCACGATCTTTTGCCCGTTAAACAGATGACTATTAATGACGAGAAGGTTAAAAGCGCCTTGTATGAATGAAATTCATTAAAATTTTATTTGCGCAGTCGTATCGCTTCTCCTTACGTTGCACCGCGCGCAGCATCGCGAACAGTTAATAAAATTAAGCTTTCTCCATTAGTTCATTTCGATGAATCCTTATCAAAATTACGTCCTTCATTTTCATTGGCGTATCCACTTTAAACAGTTAAAGACACTTATTATTTTACGAAGTCTATGAGTTACGGACTATTACGTAGACGATTATAATATTCCCTCGTTTCTAAATATCACGCGTCTCATACAAACCGATTCTCATCGTTCGCGTCCTCCGCCGTTGAGAATGCTGATAATCTTACTAATTACGCTCAATAAATGTACGTACCTTCTCGTAGGACAATAAAACCTGGAGATACGGCAGTTTATATTCTCATAGAGCTCGGTAGAAAAGAAACGTAAAGAGGAGGTAAGGGAAGGAACGGAGAAGAAGAAGAAAAAGGAAGAAGAACTGGAGCGAAAGAGGAAGAAACGGCGAGGCGAGGTGGAAGGGTGAAGAAATATGAGAACTAAATGTATAACATGCGGTTAGAGGCTGTCAAGAAAGTTTTTTGTTCCACGTTGAGAATCGTGCGTGTGGCATATACATCATCGAGGGATCACCGGTCTGCAGGTGCATTCTATATCGAGTGCGCGCGTGTAAATGTGTAAATGTGCCGTCGAGAGACGATGACGGTACGTCTGTGATGGTTAGCTGCGCGCGCTCGGCACGTCATGCACCGAGCAGTCTCGTTATTCAGAAAGGAAGAAGGAGGTAGTGCTAGAGTACGTTCGCGAGGAAGTTGTCATAATACCAGTAATCAACGCTGTAATGTTGATACTGCGCGTCTCCACGGCGATCCCAATGCATGTCCTCCTTTCCGCGCATGCGTATTTTCTTCTTTCCCCTCTTTTCTCTTTTTTTCTTTTAACAGACTTCGAAAAAGGAAGAGGTTACTCAATTCGACACGGGGCGACGTTCCTTTTTTTTTTT
>JAIFRP010000010.1:1205188-1221319 GCA_032403825.1 Odynerus spinipes | reverse complement strand
GGGGGGGGGGAGAGAATGTGAGAGAGGGAGCCGACGAGGATGAGAAGGCCCCGAGTGAGAGAGAACGGGCCAAAGGTGTTTTTCGGGGCGTGGCGAAGCCCAGCATGATTACCACAAGGATCGGTCAGCGGTGAGAGTTCAAAGCATCAAAGGAGCTCCGACCAGCGAGAAATTGCTTAGGATTCATTCGGGCCCTGGTATCGGCGTACGCTTTTCTTCTTCTTCTTCCTCTTCCTCTGCTTCTTCCTCCTTCTTTTCCTCTTCCTCTTATATCCCTTCGTTCTTCTTCTTTAACGTCTACCCAGCAGCATCGTTGTACCGTATGTAGGTAGGTAGGTAGGTACGTCGTAAATGTGCACCCTTCGATTTCTCGACTTTGCTGCTCCTTGCAGCTTCGTTCAAAGAAGAAAGAGAGAAGGAGAGTGGGGGAAAGAGAAACTCTCGCAATACTCAAGTAGCGTGCTTGGAATCGATAGGGAATATATCGGAGAAAATAATCAGGATAAAGAGTGTAGGATACGAAGGAACCGATTGAATCGACGAATTTCTTCAGATTTTAGAAATATTTTTATATGGAAGCTCCTATCGTCTATGCTATGTTATTACTAGACTTATAAGAAATACCGAATACTCCTCCCATTCGAGTAATTTATTCAAGCGAAATCAATTCCTATAATTTAAACAATAAACCAGCGGTGTTTTTTCTGATCTTTTAAAAGAAGAAATTGAGTAGGTAAAAATAGAAATACGTAGCGACCAACTTATCGCATTCTGTTCGATCGATTCAACCAATGGTCATAGAAAATTTATTACTTATTTCCTTTCTCACTACTCTTCCATAGTGTACGATACAGTTGACTCGCTGATACCGCGCAATAGATAGTTGCGAAATGATACGATTTCTAACATAATAGAAAATATGTCTATGAGAAATCGTACGTCTATTTTAATCTAAAAATTGCAACCACTGGGTCATTATTTAAAAGAACATTTTATATGGCAATCTTACCTGAATGATTGGGAGAGATGGTCACATTTTTGACGGGGTAGATGACCATAGGTAGGAAACGTCCTCCCGTCGTCCCTTCGCGTGGCTTTCTCCGAGCAAATCGGTCAGTTGGTCGTTAAAACCGTTCGCGGTACGAAGACTATGTTGAGACTACACACTCCGCCCCAGAGTGGTAAGAAACGCCGGCACGTACCGGCATCATTTTTTGTTCGCTAACTGAAACTGACTTTCTGCGCGAGCAATGGGCGGGTTCTGACGAATAGCGAGGAAGGATACGATGCGACGACGGTAAAACGGAGACACGGACTCCTGAAACGGACTCGTGAATAACGCGTTAATGGCCGCTCCTAATCGAAAACATCCTCCTATCCCTTCCATCCTCTTTCCTTCCTTCCTTCTTTCCATCTTTACTTTCTTTCTTTCTTTCTTTCTTTCTGCTCTTTCTCGTCTCTTTTTCTATCACCCCGTTTTTACGCGCGAAAACGCGTTTCACGCATATCATTATGGGGAACGACAAAAACAGTGTGAGAAACGTTCCTTCGACTTGGTCGTTTCGAGTTTGTCAAAGAATCGAAATTATTTAAGCATCTTTACCGATTTGGAGATAGTGGGAAGACTGAGATAAATAATAATGAATGGACGACGCGACGACAAAAGCGACGACTAGTAATCTTCTTTAAGTTATGTTTAGGTAGGACTTTGATGAATCATACAAAAAAACGTAGGAAGGCGTGTCCTCTAATTTCTCTCTCTTTACTTTTGAAAACAGTTTGACTAATTGGTAGATCGGTCGGTGGCTTTTATGAGCGAGAAAGTGATAATTATTTATAAGAAATTTGTATGTTATGTATAAATAGGGTTTTTATATGGGCATAAATAAATATGCCTTTTAAATGGACATAAATAGATATGATTTTTAAACGAACATACATTTTTTTAAAAGCAACTTTTGCGTCGGTCTAGTTCGGTAGATCTATAGAAAGATAATTTATCTTTTAATATATTCGCCCCATTCGGTAGTTCGGATATTAATTAACACAAAGCATTTCCGTATTTAGCGTGTCTTTGATAGACGTTAATTAACATATCAGACGGTAGGCGCACGCGATCTCTTTCGCCACTCGAATACCTGATGTCGGTCCACAATTTTTGCCCGTTCTTGTCGTTTTACGGTCATTCTTTAAACGTTTGTTTTTCTAGAAGAAAGAGAAACGTAAATTGTTATTACAATTATTTGTTGTTTATAGTCTTGTTCAAAATAAGAATACGAAAAAATTCACTATCACAAGTATCGCAGACTCTTCTCCGAAGGACTGGTCCATGCGCTGGCTTGATTAATTACTTACTTATTCTTCCATCGAATTGCAGCTTAATATTTTCTAACCTCTCGTTTCTTTCCTCTAGCCCCGTTTCTGTGTTCCTTTTTTTATAACAACCAACTCATTTTACGGTCATTCTTTTCGGGACAGCGGATTTATGATATCGGAGTCAGGCCCGTCGTACTTACCGAGAGTTTTAGGTAAGGATAATAAAAGGGCGGCCCTTCGGTAGAGCCAGAGAGAAAAGGATAGGTAAAGTCCGCGGTAAGAAGAGAATAAGGAAGGAAAGGAGGAACGAATGTGATGGACGGTGGCCGATCAGCGCCGTCAAAATAATGATCAGCGTAAATAATAAGCCTCGTTATAATTCTAGATTCTTTTTTTTGTAGACGTTAACCTTCTCTCGTCTCTCTTCTTCCCTTCCTTCTCTTTTTCCTTTTCCCTTTCTTTTTCCTCTTTTTATAGCGCTCATTTCAACGACAGTGCAAGCCGTGTCCGCGTGCTGTTCAGCCAGAAATAAAATAATTTCGTAACGCGAAGATGGGATCGAAGAAATTCCATTTCAGCTTTTTCGCCGGTATCCGAAGCTCGATATTATAAATATGAAATATTTATTTTTTCCTTACTTTAAATAAATTTTTGTTGGTTGCTTTGTTCATTTGTCCGTTGTTTGTTGTTTGCTTTGTCCATTTCCTCACTGTAGTATACTCGCTCTTGCCTCAGTTTCACAAGATTGTACGAAACTCGTCGTAGATCTCACGTCGGACCCTCTGAGATTTCGGAAATTTTACACGCGCCAACAGGCTGACTCCTAATGTCACGCTCGACTGTAAACACGTTTTCCACGACGGCGTAAGCATACACGCTTCTCTTCGCTCCCCTCCACTCCTCTCTATGTTTTTCTTTTTCTAACCAAAGTGTCGTTGTCGGGTGACGTTGCGCTCGACGTATCGAATTTGTCGTCGTAGGGGTATCGACCTTCGAAATACATTAGTAACCAGAGGGATAGAAATCTTTGTATAGTCGAGAATCTAGGTAACGATATTATGTATATGGATGTATACATATATACCTACATGTTCTCATATACGTGTGTACTTACATGTGTACCTATAAGAGGGGGGTGAGGACGAGAGAGTATACACATGTAGCTAGAGCGTGTTAATGTAACACAGAATCTGCGAGTGTGTGTATGTGTGGATGCGCGAGGAGCAAAGCGTGTCAGGGAATATAGGAGGGTGCCAGACTCCATTATATTCGAATTACAGACTTGTTTAGGGTAACATTGTATGAATTGAGGCCATGTTTTGGTCCTGACTCTTTTACTACCCCCTTGGCCTCTCCTCTCGTCGCATCGCGTCGTGTCACGCGGCTCGCTCGACCCCTCGCATCGTCGGTGCGCTTGCCGTCGACGCTTCCTTTCTCCGAAGCAAAATCCTGCGGTGCATATTGCGGTTGCCTTTTACGGGATGGGCCAGAACAAATCGGCTAGCGAATCGAGCGGTTACATTTAAAATAAATTGCCCGCGCGATCCCTATTCGTCATCGGCCGAGCGAGACGCGACTTTTACGCATCGTCAAAGATCACCGTGGATGAATCGTCCTTCATTCTTCGTCCTCTCTCTCTCTCTCTCTCTCTCTCGTTCTCACCCTCTTCCTCTTTTCTCTCCTTTATGTACGGATGTTGAATCCACCGCTTCTGTTCTAATGGATGGAGGGAACGATTTGTTTTCCTTTTTTACCTTCTCTTTCAGGATCATTTCTATCGTTGTTTGACGTTTCCGACGATGATGGGATGATGGTGCTCCTCGAGCTCGTTATACTTGCCTCGGTTATTTTATCGAAATTCAAGATTCACAATTGTGCGTCACACGGTCGACGCCTAAGCATAATAGAATCCCGATTATTCAAACTAATTGAGGGGGGGGGCACGATGTAATGAAAGGGTCACGTTTTAACATGGGATATGAAATATGTTGCTACATGATCGTTTATAAGATCGATGCATAAGAAGCGAACAATTATTTGCCGTTATACGTAAGATCGAATATAAATGATAAAAAGGCAACGTCCTTTTTCGCTAAACATCGTCGTTGAAAACACACAACTCGAGTTACTTTACCGATCGATCATTTTTGTATTACTTTAAAGGCCATTGGTAAAATGGTTTTATCTTTGAAGAGAGATCGCTCGTCGTAGTTTTACGACGAAAAGTTACACCTCGTCGTTGATTGAATATCCTATTGCTTCCATCTGATGGGCCGCGTGCACGCTCGCGCGCGCGGGAGTTCCTATATACACGACAGCTTCCTTCACGACAGCGGTATTAACGAAACATACGTACGAGTCCTGCAACCGCGACGGAAACCTATAGCGTACACAAAGAGCGCATTAGCCCTGACCATAAAATAAAATAGCTGTGAGAGCCCATTTCGGTTCGGTCGGCGGTGCGCGAGTGCGCGCGTGAACGCACACGCGCGTATCCTATGTTTGGTAGATGATGGTATATGCCCGAGGAACACTCGCGAAGGGAGAACACACCGTGGACCATATTTCGTAATGCTTCGAACGATACAAGCCGGCTTATTTACACGAGAGCAGAACGTAGAAGGCCGGCCATTACGTGGGGTGAACGATGTCGGCCATTTTGTAAACGCAACGTCCGTGACGGCGCGTATTCACCTGTACCGATACGCCGTGGTCACTTCGAGGAAGGAACAATTAATCTTCTGCTTAAGTAATCTTCTCTTCCTTTTCTTTGTTGCGTATACAAGGAGGAGGATCGTGTAATCGTGTAATCAATTAATACAAAAAAGAAGGTATCTTGAAAGATTTCATTCTACCTGAACGTCCGAAATCTTTTTTTGTCGCGCTTCGCATAATTTAATGAAAGATCGGCCAATCGATCGCGATGGATTTCTATGAGTCATCTTTTCACACCGAAGTTTTTACAACATAAACTATGGGTAATCTATATGTGCAGTGCTTCGAACATTTTTACAATTTATCCCGGTGATCGTAGGAAAGTAGCAACGGGTGGACAAAGTCACGATCGTAACATGGCATTAATCATCGAACGAACCACGATTGTTCGCGAAGAAAAAAGGTCGTCCGTTATTACTCGCGAGAAAGATGGGGGTTGTTAAAAGAGAAGGGAGAGAGAGCTTCCTTCTTTCGAGTTTGAACGGATATCCGTGTTAAGAAGGAGTGAAATTGATTGAAAATGTTCGAGTTGGGTCGTTACGGGGATTTCTTAAAAGCAGTACTAATGAGAATCGAAAGGAAAAAGTCGAGTCATCGGAGATGAATCTCTCGCGGTAGGTAGACGATCCTTCCTTCTTTCGCGAGGAAAAAGAATGGAAAGGGAGCAAGTGCGAGAGAAAAGGAAAGAACGAACGAGTGAAGGAGGGAGAGGGGGGTTCGTTCGGACAAGCTTTTATTATTTCTTCGAGCGTTGTTATTCATTCTCCTCGGTGTTGGAGCGTTAAGAGCGTAAGCTTGTCACGGCGAGGAGACCCTCTCTCTGTTTCTGTCTTTCTCTCTCTCTCTCTCTCCTCCCCCCGAGCCTGCCGAGAAAGCGCTGTGTTTGCAGAATTCATTGAATCATTGCCATTCTGGACGCGAAGGTACCGGGCATGCAGCCGCTTCGCCGGCGGTGAGCGCAATTTTTCAATTGTGATTTCCGCCGGTGTGGAGGAACGGAGGGCAGAGAGAGAGAGAATGAGAGAGAGAGAGAGAGTATGTGTGTGCGAGAAAGAGAGAGACAGAGGTGAGGGTGAGTTTCGAGCGATCAAGCCGCCGTGGCGGAGGGTAAATGGGGAGACCGCTACGAGCCCGATGAATAATGCCCTTCGCGAAAATTGCCACGGAGGCAAGCGTGTAAGAGGGGTGTACCCGAGAGGGGCGCGAGATGAGAGAGACCGCAACGTTTTGATTTTGTCTTTCGAAATTACACCAAGTTTTAATTATCTATCGATTACAAGCCGAGCGATCTCTGTACGAACTCATCGAACGGATAAATTGACTAACTTTCGATCGATGTTGGTTGGTTGGGTACAGTGGAAAGGGGTGGTGGTCTCGGCAAAAGTTTCGCCGGAACTCTATACATTTTTCGATGTCGCTAAGATGTTAATTTATGGACTAGACTACCTCGGAACATTATCGATACAAAAAATAATAAAATTTGATTAGATCGTTGAACGATCGTAGATCGTTTCTGGTAACTTTCTAATCATTTTCCCATGGGTTTCCTGCGCTCAACAATAAATTTCATATTCGTTTCACGCCGTTATTCATTTCTATAATCAGGAAGCGATAGAGACACGCGGACTAAATAACTACAGAAAAAGAGATATGGTATAAGGAAAAAAAAGATGCGATTACTCGCGTTAATATCGCCGAATGCACATTTACTTCGTTGCATAGGGGGTAATGCCGAAGTATGGTATTAGTGGGTAATAGAAGCCGATGGTAGTAGGCTTTAGCCACGTTATTAGGAGCGCTCGCTCGCCTGCTTCTTACATAGAAAGGAAACATCCGTAGCAGATGTATAATTAAAGCGAGATGGATGCCGAACAGAGGAAGGCGCATCGTTGAATGCCCGAGGATCACGCTCTCTCAAAGTTTACGAACTAGACGTATGTACCGTACCCGATTAACAGCCTCGAAGGATCTACCCGTTTTTTTTTCTTGCGCTCGTTATGGCCCCACCTGTAATACGCGACCGGTCACGTAGCGTCCGTCGAACGAGACGCGATTTTTTAGAATGAGAGACAGAGAGAGAAGGAGGAGAGTGGTTAGTTAAATCTTTTTGTTTATTTTTAAGTCACGGTTTATTCGCCTAATAAACTGTATCGCTCCGACCTATAAAAAATGACGTATCATTCTATTATTAAAGCTACTAAAATCGGGAGGTTATAAAAGGATGAATTGAAAGTGGAGGAGTGATAAAAAGTTTCACTTACATATGTATATAAAATTCGCCGATGTGCCGTTCAAAGTATCGCATAATATAAAAGAGAAGAGGAGAGATAGGAAGACCGTAACATCAGTGTTATTCGTCCTGACTTTACCGAAGCTTTTCTACTTTTCTACACCACGAAATTACGGTATACCAATTGAAAATACGAGCCAGACGCGATGTTGTTTCCCAGGGTAGCTCAAAAGGAGGGAATCTCCGTAACGGAAAGTCAAGCGTACATGCTGAGTGAGTGCAACGATCCTGAAGTATATAATTCCCTGCAATACGATCCTTCTAACTTCGTTGAAGTTTTTATTTTCTGGATTTTAAAACCGCAAAGAGAACTGAGTTCGAGACGGTGAACGGATGGTGAAACTTCTGAAAAGGAAGTTTTATGAATGCATCTGGAATAATTTTAAGTTGTCTATAAACGATCGTCTGTTCGCGTTTTCTTAGATGTATAAAAGATTGAAACGATACCTTCACTCTGACATCTTCAAGAAACACTCATTTTATACGTCACGACGCGAGAACGTTCTTCGACAGTATCGACGCCATCTTCGTGGCTGTAATGTACCGGTTCGTTAAGTTCCAGAAACACGATAGATCACGGGACGACGTCTCTTTGAGTCTAACACCACGTGTTCTTCATACTTTGTCGAGATTTCCCACATATTGCCGCGTCGTGACAAGAGGAAGAGAGAAAGAAGGGTGAGCGCGGGTCCGCACCCTATCTACCACCCTCCTTTCGACTGTTTCCAAGGCGAATAATATTCGCGTACCATTAACCTCGAACATGTGTAGGGCATAATCATTTCGAGGGCCCCCCCGCAACTTCTAACTGCTTTGAGCGGGCTATACGCTGTTTATCATTATTTAGGGGCACGAACTTCCACTAAAAAGGATTTCCCTTCGGTGATGAGCGAGCTCGATGTCGCGGAAAGCGCAAACGTTAAAGTTTCTCTTCTTTTTCGGTCGATCGTCGAACTTAAACGCGATTTAACACGATCTGCGATATTGTTTCTTAGAGGGAACGTTCTTCTTTTTCCGATCTTTAACAATTTCTATTTAGATTTTTGTAGTCCTCTTTAAAAAAAAAAGCTGGGATATCGTGGAATAACATATTAGCCATTTACCATATTTTTTAAATTTTATCAAACTTTCTGCATTACGATGTATTATAGATATAATGCGTAAGCGAGGTGTTCTTTCCATTCTAGTTACGTTTTAACGATACTCAAGAATATAGGAATAAAAGTTATGTAATTCTTGTTACATGTTATAAGTAGTAAGTACCTACCATATTTTCGCGTATATGTCCATAAGTGCATAAAGTTTCCTCGGTATTATTCCTTGAGCAAAGAACGATAAGAGAGCGTATCGATCCAACGCACCAGTTAAAATTCTTTTTATCGAGTTACTTGCCAAACGTTTGCTATGGGCGAGCTTAAACCGTTAAGTATAGCACGATCGATCGTAAGGATGGCGAGTTTCTGAAATCATTGTCAAACCTTTAATCAAGCGTCAAGTACTTGGCAGACGTTAATGATCGTCGAAGACAATATCGAGGTAGTCGCTAACGAATGGTTAGAGTTTAACAACCCGATCAAAGTTTCTTGCAACCTAACATTAAAGGAGGGGTTGCTTGAATCGATCCGCTTTTGTTCTTGCACACGATCCACGAATGTATAGACACGAGTGTACACCGTGTACTCCTGCGTATACGTCGAGTATCAATTATTCGAACCTTTGGGACTTTTACGGTACACGGATATTCAAATGCTTCGATATTCAAACGTAATAGGTTAAGAGTATCCGTAAATAGACTTGGGGGATGCTCAAATACACGCACGAATATCTTTTATTATTTAACGAACGTGTTGTGGCGATAGAGGTACTCCTCGAAAGTATCCACGATCGACGTGCGTACTTACAAATGATTTTACTTTTTTCGTGCGATTTGAAAAAGAAACGTACCTACGTGTATATGGTATGGACCAAGTGATTAATAAAAGATTAAACACAATGCTGGGCTTTTATCAATAATGAACAAAGCAGCGGCGCGTGTTGATACATATTGATTAATTTATTATGGAACAGTATAAAGCTACTTATATTCCCTTTGGACAATTTGATTTAACAAAATGCTTTTTTCTTAACAAGAAGGTTACGAAGAATAAATAGAAATAACGAAGTCGGTATCTGTGTTCGAATATAAATTTATATAAATCCACGAGAGATATGGAAAAATATGTGAAAAATTTATGAAAAATTTGTGTAAATTATCAAACTTTTAAACGAACAGCGGGTAGGCGTGCAAGCGAGGAGGCAAACGGGCAGGACGCTTAAAGTGTACGCGCGCGCGCGCTCGGGTGCGCACATGCCGTCTCTTCTCTTCCGTAATCTGGCTCGACCAACCACGCGACGGGTAGGCTTGTTGCTCCCGCCCCTTGACGAGACTTCTGCTCGTCCCTGCCTAACTTCTCCCACTCTTTCGCTTGCACTCTCTCTCTCTCTCTCTCTCTCACTCTCTCTTTCCCTCTCCTCTCCCTCATCATATCTATATATCTCTATCTATCTATCTATCTGCCCCTTTCTCAATTTAAACAAATCACTGCCGTCATTACGCTTCGCAAAGTATACACGAGTATCAATAACTTTGTCGCGGTCCGGAATATACGGGCAGCCCATCGCCTATATAAAATATTACATCGTACAGCTGATTTTTAAATTGAATTCCCGCAAAGGAACGTGAGACGAACGATCGAGAAAAATCGGCTACGCTCAAGCGATTTTACTTTTCGCTCTGTGTTCGTGAACGAGATTCTTTCTCTTTTTTGTGACCGACAGGTGAAGGTTGGAGCAAGGGGTGGGTGAATAGCGGGGAGGGGGCTTATTCGATCATCGTTTATTATCGGTAGACGTTACGATCGCGATGGATCACGTTCCTTCTTTCTCGTGTCCGTTTAAAAGCAAAGACTTCCATCGTTGAATAAAATGTTATGTCGGTCCTGCTACTTTCGGATAGCGTCCTTTGACTTATCGAGATATGATTTTTTTATAATGCATTCCTTTTTATCTATCATTTAATCTTCGGTAAACGTTGACAAAAAGGGAGCCATCCTTGACTTCCGTAGTTTTTTAATACGTTGCCAAAGTCATCATCCTGAGTAGTGTTGCGAAGTTTCAGGGATGAGGTGCTGTAAATTTAAACTTATGTTTACCGTATATTATCTTGATGCCATAGGTACATACATTCATTTCTCCAGCTTGTTAGTTCACATTGTATTCACAGTATTAATTTGCCTGTCTATAAAGTAGGTGACTACTATACGATCTTAGAAAGAAAAGAGATGATTAATTAATCATCTCTTAATGAATCATCGCTCAAAAAATACGACGACCGAAAGTCGAGAACTTTTTTCTTCGCAATTTTATCTCATAAGACTATGTAATATTATTTATGGCACGCGAATAATGCGAATACGATAAAAATATCGAATAAGACTTCGATATGATCGTCGTTTACGATCGTGGCTCTTCGGAGAGTGAAGTTATTTCACGAATGAATTACGTATCCTACGTATTTATTGTTCGACAGAGAAAGAGAGCTGGTGCGTGTATACGTGAGAGAGCGAGAGAGAAATAGAGAGATCATTTAATGCGGCTCGCATAGAAAGAGGAAGCGCGTCAGGAAATACGAAGGGAAGAAGCAAATGAAGACAAAAAAAAAGATGATACGTTCGATTCGTCACGAACTCACGAAGCGTTGCTACGATGAAAAATAACTGGCAAGAAGAAATCGTGAAATTATAGTGAGTGGAGCATCCTCTCTTTACGTGCTGATTCAGTTCGTGACTCGATTATCGTTGTTATCAAACAACCGGTGTAATGAGCGTTCACCTGCTTAGAAGGTTTACTCGAAACGACGTTGGAAAAAATATTGCTCTTCGTTGGCCTCGATGGCTTTTCCTACAACGGCCTAATGGAAAAAGAAAAGAAGTACTACTTAACCTCTTTAAGGACATTGACACGTTATACATAGCAGAATAATTAGTTTTTCATCATCGTTGCTTTTCTGTAATGGTTTTGTGTGGCTACAATTGCTTAACTGCAAAGTACTAATTAACAATAGTCTCTTTTATGTTTCGGTATTCTAATCTGTCGATCGAATTTCTCTCTCTCTCCCCCTCTCTCTTTCTCTTTTGCGTTGGCAAGAAATTCAATTCGTCGGAGTTCCGATTCCTATCGCGGTTAGCAGCTAGGTACGTGAGTTTGATCGAGTTACTTACGAGAGTTAATTGACTATTAGCACGAAAATCGCGCGAGGAACTCATAAGGGCTTTTTGATAGTGCTTCGTTGATAGCGCTTTAATAAGTACGCAACGTCAGCCAAGTCAATTTTCCTGAGTCCATTAGTTTGTTCGAGTCAACGTTTACGTTGATTTACGTTGAAATTTAATATAAATCCGTTAAAGCGCGCACCTATCATCTTTAATTCGTACCGAAGTCTACCGAACGTTATCGCTGACCAATTTACTTTTTTCTTTATTGATATTTTATAGAAGTAAACGTTTTTTCCTTTCCCTGCTTATAACAGCGAACATAATTAGATACCTAAGCTAAAGTATTTATTTGCATTATAGAAGACATTGATTTTTTTATAATTCAACCTCGGCAACGAGCGTTGATCGATATTATTCCTCGTTTTTACGAAAATAAGAAGCATTCGGATAAACAGATACGACGAAATGAATCACATAAGTTTGTTAACGATTCTAAAAAGACAGAAGCGGGGAACAGAGAAAGAGAGAAGGTGGGGAAAAAGAGAGAGAAAGAGAGAGAGAAGCAAGATCGCGCCAACGGCGATAGGTCGTAAATGCGAAGCGCAAGGTTGTAGGGCACGGAAGAAGTGATTTATAGGGATTGCCTTTGTGCTGCGTTGTTTCGGCCGTCGGACCCGCCCGAAAACAGATACGAGTATCCCGTCGGCGCGAGACAGAGAGGAGACCTAAGAAGAAGACAAAGCAGTAGTAGAAGAGGAAGGCGAAGGAGAAGGAGAAGGAGAAGGAGAAGAAGGAGAAGGTACCATACCGAAATCGGGATGAACGACGAGACTTTCCAGACAGCGTGGCTCTACGTGACCACAGGTGTGCCTTTGGCCATGCACTCACCGTCCCACGCAGGAGCCGCACCCCCGCATCGGCCACTCTATAGACTTTCTCTCTCCCTCTCTTTCTCTCTACTTGAAACTCATTACTTTTTCACCAATTCCAAATGACTCGACTGTGATCTTCTCTTTTCTTTTTACAACGATTTCCAATTGACTCTCTTCGTCTCTCCACCTCAGCAGTTTCTCGATCCTCCCTTGCATCTTTGCTTACGTTTCTTTATAAACAATTTATGTGCGCATGGTTAAACGCAATTGTACGAAGCTATCTAAATGAAATGTTTTATATACATTGTATTTTACATAATTAACACCAATTATATTTTATATCATTCTGTATAAATTGCGCATATTTAAATACTCGGATCTAAATGAAGTGAGTATCCCAGTACTCGGATATAGATAACAGGTATTCAGATCTCAATTGAGTAGATATCCAAGTACCTACTCAAGTTCGCGTGTTCTTATATTCCAGCAATAATAAGAGTGCTAATAGAAATAAATATAACATAGAATAAAGACGAAAATTCCGAAGAAAATGTGCTCCTCACGTGAAATCCGACACGCGAAAACATCGAGAGAAATTGAAAAGACCAAACGGTAGTAATTCCTTATCTCGGCTCGTTATTCCGTGTAAGAAAAAAGTATTCTTTCCATAATAACAGTAGCAGTGCTAATAGTAATAGTTTATTCGCCGTCGAGGAAGCTACGGTGATGGTGGTCGCGAACGTTTCGTGTTGAGTAGCACACGAACGGACAACAAAAGACTCGCATTAAAGCATTCGGTCTGCGAGCAATTTTTTCTGCTTCGGTTTTGCTGCGGCACCACAGCGAGGAATTCCATCCATCAGAGAGCCGGGACTAGATTATGCCGGTGGTACACACCAAGTATCAATGTGTATACGTCACTCGACACACTCTCATCCATACCTGCACGCGTCTTGGACCATTCGGAGGGTGTTCAAAGGTGTTCGAGTAGAGAGGGTGAAACGAGCTTCGCCATCTCTTTCCCATCGCTCGTTCTCTCTCTCTCTCTCTCTCTCCCCTCCCTCTCCCTTTCCCTCCATCACTACTTCTCTCTTCTCGAAGGTGAAGAACGGGCGTCAAAGTATGCCTTTAGGCTAGGCGCGCTCTCGGCATTGAAGAAGGAAGAAACACTCGACTGATCGTGTATACTGCTCTCTCCCTCCCTCTTAGTTAGAGAAGGATAGAGTAGAAGGGAGAAAACGGTCTCAGGACTCAGGTGTTGATGACCAGACACCACGGCGACCGCGGTGGCTAAAGGCGGGATGCCTTTCATCTTTCCATCTCTGTCTTACACGTTACCCAGCAAGGTATAGTCGCCTTTCTCTGCTTCTTCTTCGTCTTCTTTCTCCTCTTCTTCGAACGAGAGGAACATCGTTCGGTTCGTTCGTCCTTCCTCGTTCGGCCGTTCTCGAAGTTCTACTTGTTACTCCTCTTCTCGGATTCTCCGAGACGATTCCATGGGTGAAGGAGGGGAGGAGAGGCAAGACGAGAGAGAGAGAGAGAGTGAGAGAGAGAGAGAGAGAGGATCCACTTTCGACGTGTTTTCGTTTCCCATCGGAACGCCGAAAGAAGATTTCGATTTGGCGAGAGAGAAACTGGTTCGCCGGCCGATGGGACGAGTTCTGGTCAAGGTTACTCGATGTGTCAGATCGAGGATTTTTCTTTCCTGGGATATCGTCGCGTGCCGATGTCCGACCGCTATATTTGTTTCTCGTTGGCTCGACTTCCCCTTCCTCGTTTTAAAAAACGATCGCGTTCTATCTTCCTTCAATTAAGGATACAATTACGGTTTCAAATATCTGAACTTTGTTCACGATGAACGGATGTATTTTAGAAAAGTGAAAATAAAAAAGACGAGAGGGAGGATCGCTTAAAGTTATTACGAATGAAACTAACATAAATGAATAATAGATATTAATACTTTATATTTATTAAGAACGACTGTCGTCGTTCAACAAATGGAATGTTTAATTTTTATCCAAGGCCGCAAACCTATCATCACGTAACTACCCTTAGGGTTATTGCTCCTGGAGAACATATTTCTGATCAATAAATTACCTTAGTACAAAGCGAACGAAGTGTTCCTATTAATCATTCTTATTGAGTATTCTCAGCCCTGCGGCAGTGCCGCACGATTTCTGAGTGCACCATTATTCTTTGTAAATACATTAAAAAGAATTATTTTATCGAGACCTTCTCGGACGTAAGATCTTTTCTTTCCTCTTGATTCTTTTAAATTATAATAAATGAGGACACAAACAAAAATGGAACAAGATTATTTTATACTTAACTAAGATCGTTGTATCTAATCAGTTAGTGCACGCGACTTCGTTATAATTATTAATTGTTACCTACCTATATATTTTGACGGAATATTTAACCAATTAAATTTTTATCGCCATTCGAGCACTTCAGGCTTTTACGACCGCGTTTAAAGATCAAATTAAAAAGAACGGTAAAATAGCTGCTGGTAATTTGGGAAAAACAACGATAACGTTGAAAAAACACGTTAATAAATGTTTAACTCTTCTGCGCGGTCTACCGTTGTATAAACTACAAATATCCACGTTAATGTGTAACGTGGGTAACGTTTCAGTGTTCACGCCAACAATTATAACATTACTGTAATATGTAATTTAAACGATAAGCCTGCAAAGTTGTTGTACGAGCACCTATCGCGAAACTTGACAGCTTCGTGTTTCTACAGCCAGCTTATCCGAAGATCGTGTTTTACATGCACCAGCCACGTATCTACGAAGTACTTGCACTCAAGCTTATCCAAGAAGAGTCGATTTAACGTTTATTTCCATAATCGTAAAATTTGTCATTCTTAACATCGAAAGTATTATTGTTTCGACTAGCTGTAACGATACAGAATACTCATCTTCTTTGTGTCGACGGTACGGTGGTAACGAGCGTACCATTCAATAACCTATTTTCTTTCCATCATCATTGTCATCACCGTCATGATCATCGTCGTTGTCGTTGATTTCGGCCGAATCGTAAAATGGTGGAGCCTTTTCGCCACCACCCATCCAAGTTATTGTATTATCTACTATTAACGCGTGTCGTTGTCCAACGTCACTTAACTTGAAGATAAGCTCTCGAGTGCACGGTGTCATTTCTCAAGATCGTCAATCCACGATAACAGGTAGCGACAAAGTGACATTTGAGTGGTAATCTCGAAGACAAGCGAACGTCGGATGTAATAGAAAAAGAAATTCGAAAGTACCTATACTAATTCTAGAAGACGTTCCGTCGCACGAAAGGTCCGATGGTTAAGCGACGTGTTAGGATCCGACGGGAACTCACCGTTCCCTATCGATTTTCCTGTCAGGAGAATCGCATTTCCGTTGATGTACGCGGATGTGGAATGGTAAGAGTGTAAAAAAAATGCAATTAAGGAGCTACGAAGAAGAAGATTGCGTGCCGTTCCTTTCAATAAAAGTTGCCCTGGCTGCGGGAGGTAGCCTATTGTACACTAGAGAGCGCCGTGTCGGCGAATGAAAGAGAAAGAGGTGAAGCGTGGAGGCGAAATGGTAGAGAGTGAGTATGAGAGAGAAATAGAGAAGGAGAGGGAGAAAGACAGAGGAGGAAGAGAAAGGGCGAAGGAAGAGAAGAGAAAATAGAAGGAAAGAAAAAGACG
>JAIFRP010000010.1:1159442-1194102 GCA_032403825.1 Odynerus spinipes | reverse complement strand
AGAGAGAGAGAGAGAGAGAATGTTTGGAGGACGGTGACAGACGGAGCGAGGGTTGCTGGAAAGGAAAGGAAGATTTCAACCTTCACCGATTCTTTTCTCAAACACGATGTTTTCTTATTCCTTTGTTTTTTCATTCACCGGATCCATACTTGTCCGACACTGCGATTTCACTTAGAACGTCACTTGGAGATATAGTTATATATCTTGCGTATATAGTTATCTATATATACACACACAGCACACAATATTGATGTATTTATTGAATCCTCGCAATATCGAACGCGATCGAAAGGGAAAGCCAAAGAATAAATGTAAGGATTAAACCTCGAGGAATCCGTCGACGGTACGAAGAGGGAGTCTTAACGATACTCGTGAAAGAGGTAAGAAATCCAAGCTCCTACGGTCGTGTCTCCACGGATACTGGCCGCTAACTATACCCACACTCTCGCAACAAGTTTCCCCTACTCGAGCGTTTACATGGCAGTGGCTGGGATTGGTTCGCAGAAAACGTCGCCAAGCCCTCGTACCCACCTGACGTTCTTCGTGTCGACCAATCGCCGCTCGATTATCCCTCGTACGCAGCCCTACCCTTCCAAGAGATTTTAGACGGTAGGCGTCTCTCTCTCGTTCTCTTCCTCCCTCTTCCTCCCTCACCCTGCCTCTGGCGTTCTTCCTTTCGCATCGGCAAAGGAACTCCTGCTTTGCAAAAGGTGGAAGGTGGAGCTGGGCGAGGCGAGAACCGTCCCAGGAAGCGATGACTCTTGTTCTTTCATTTTTTTACATCCCCACATGCCCGGATCACCATGCGCATTGAAGAGGCCGTACGATTCCTTTTAAGGATGGAGGACGGCAGAAGAGGACAACGTTTCTTACATAGACCCACCAACCAATCGACCCGAGTGTACGCTCGAGGTTTAATGCATCGGTGCACGCCTACCTTGCAGAAACGTGTTTTAAGATTGGAACGTGTTCTTTCTCTTTCTCTCTCTCTTTCCTGCTTTCATCTTGTTTCACGTGCGCACGCACATTAATATAAGATCGTTCGTAAGAGGCTAGAAGGTCTTTTTTCATACCTTAATGCAAACGGAATTCTTTTTTCGATTTATCGATTTACATTTTCCGATAAGATTTTATTACGTTCGTGTCTCCGACTACGAACCGTTCATCTTTTGAGCTCGCCATTCTGATTTCTTGAAAAATACGGGGGAAAACTCGTCGTGATCGAATAGAACATCGAGCTTTTATTATATTCTTTTTTTTTTAAATTAACGTATCATTACAGACCGATCGTCGTTATAGTTCCGACAAGTGGAACTTTGCATTAATTGCTTATCGTCAGGTCACACGAGCAACACGAGTAAGTTAGGAAGGTATCGCGTGTGCAAGAAGCCACACAACACCAAACTCTATGTCGAAATGGCACCTTCGGAGCAGTAAACTGAATTCTAAGTGCACGATAAGGAAGAAGACGGCATCGACAATGCGCAATCACCGCCATCTCAATTGACAGTGTTATGGTTTATGTAGAATAATTAAATGATCGATGGTAAGATGTGTTTAATATGGTTTATAATACGGTATAAAATAAAAGATAAACAAAAAGATAGAAAAATCTACACTGTGAGTATCGTGTGCTGTTAAAACCATGCATCACGACCAATAACTATCTATAGGAGAAATAACAGACTGACTGAGGAATAAGGCATTTGTCTTTGCTATTTCAGTAGTAGCGTGTACAGCAGGAGTGGAGAACCTGCGACTTTCTGAAATTTTCTGTACAGCCATATCCATTTTTGTTCGCAGTTCGTTTTCTCAACGTTTTTGTTCATTAAATGTTTTAACTATGAATTTTTATAACGTCAAATAATTATTTTTTAAGTAGGGGTCCGCCGGATCAGTGTAGCCTATTCGTTATTTCCGAAGGTAAATGTGGTCTTCCATTTTAATACGTGGAGTGCCATGGCGCTTATCGATGATCGACACTCGATTTTGCAGATTGTGTTTAAAATGTTTATAAACTGTATACCTTGAAATTTACGAGAATGTAATTAGCAATTATAAAAATAGTAAGATATAATTTAAACAAATGTCAATGAATTCTTCATATTTTTCTTCTGAAAATAATTATAGACAATATCAGACGAATGATTTAAAAAATTATTTAAAAAGTCAGTAACAGGTGTCATTAAATTTTGGTGCAATCAACAAAATATTTCGTTTGCGAATTTATTAAATGACAGTATGGCGATAGGTTAACTTACGTTAGCTCCACGGTGATTGGTCGTAGCGGAATGCGTGGATTAGTCGAAGCAGCTGGACAGCCGTCCGGGCATAGCCAATCACAATCAGCCGTCCTATCGAATCTTCCACCGTACTCAATGTCATGCTACACATGGTTTTCTTTCGTCAGTCTTAGTCGATACGTCGGTACGGTAACATCGATGTTTGTGACACCGGTATTTTTTAAATTTGATTAATATCGAAGTGTTTTTAATGACATCGATAGTTTCGAAATTATCGATCTTCAAACATCGATATATTTAAAACACCGATATATCGTTGCCATCAATCCGCAATTAATATATTAAAGTAATAGAACGCGTTATATGATTTACGATAGATAGATAAAAGTTTTAAAGGACGAATAAGTGGCCCAACGAATTTACTCTTCATGTGCGTAAGTCGTAAATGACGAAACTTCGGACTACCAGGTAGCGCTTCGATCGTCGCGGAGTTCGGCTCTAGGTAGTTTCCCCGTAACAGTGACCCCTACCACGATGAACCCGGGATACTGAAAATTTCGTTTCCCTATAAAAGTTTGTTCCCTCTGGGGGATCTTTAACGCACCGTGGCGTGGTCACAACGAACGTAACCTTTCTTTCGCTTCTTTGGTCGATACTAAGAACTTTCGTACATGTCTATATGAGAGAACACAGCTGTTATCATAACGAGTATCAAGATTCGCGAGAAAAAATTTCATATAAATTTCGCGATAATACACGTATGCTATGTTGGGCCGTAGTATAATAATGGCGACCAACAAATCACAACGAGTGGACGATCTTGTGCAAACGGTTACTCTGCACAATCCACGAAAATTACTGTTTAATGGTTATGTCCTACCCTTCTTAATATTACAATTCGTGTGGATTTATAGTTGGATATTTATTTACGGTTTTAACGAGTATCACGATGCGGGTCTGGTTGGAATCGCAGCAATTGGTGTGCTACAAATTTTTGTGTGTCTGTGCTGCCAGTGGTCCGTACACGTGCATACCTTTTTAAATTGTAGTTCGGTAAGTAAATACTAAATTTGTGAGTTGCGTTAAGAAAAATTAACTTTTTTATTCACGCGCGGAATGCAATTGGCCGAAACAATATGTACACTGATTTGACAGCCATTCGAACGAACGTTCTCTTCTGCTACGCGAGGTCACATGATCAACGGGCGGGAACTTTTATTTTTTTAAGTATTAACGTAAAGAGAACATATGGCATCTTTCCAACTTATTATAATGTTTTAATAACGCTTTAATTTCTTTCATTATTTTATTAATTTGTAATATAATTAATAATATCTTAGAGGAGTATGTGTAATATTTTGTTAATTTGATACTTTAGGAAAAAAATCCATACGTAGCAACAATAGCGAAAGTGGTGCCTACTCCAAATAATGGAAGTTCCGAGCTTGTAAAACTACATCATGCAGAAAAACAAGAGCCATGGTTTATCTTTCAAAAAACAAAGTATTATTGGGAGCCCAATACAAAGTGTTTTAAAAGTCTTCAATTTCCGATCAATCAGTCAATTAAACAGTATTCCGAATGGAAGGGATATCTTGATGAAAAGGAAGTGGCAGTTGCGGAGCAAAAATATGGCAAGAACAAGTAAGTTTATAATTTTAGATTTACATATTTATTTATCGGTAATGTTTGTAATATTACTGAAATAAGTTGTTTTGTTTTTTGTTTAGATTGGATATGGTTGTACCAGAGTTTTGGGAGCTTTTCAAAGAAAGAGCTATAGCACCATTTTTTGTTTTTCAAGTGTTTTGTGTAGCGCTTTGGTGTCTTGATAAGTATTGGTACTATAGTATTTTTACCCTTTTTATGCTGATTATGTTCGAATGTACGCTTGTTCAACAGCAGCTTAGAAATATGGCTGAAATAAGGAGAATGGGAAATAAACCATATATGATAATGGTTAGTAGAATAGTTAATAAATTATTTTGCAATTAACAAATATTTTTATGATATTAATTTGATGTTCAAGGTTTATAGAAATAGGAGATGGCGTTATATGTTCACCGATGAATTAGTTCCTGGTGATATTGTTTCTATAACAAGATCTCAAAATGATAACCTAGTGCCATGTGATATGCTACTATTAAGGGGGCCATGCATTGTGGATGAAAGTATGCTAACAGGTAATTATTGTAATATTTTATAGATTTAAAAGTTTTGAAATTGGCAGTAAGTACTATGTTTTTATAGGCGAGTCTGTTCCTCAAATGAAAGAACCAATAGATGATATAGATGGAAATAGAGACTTAAACATAGAGGGTGATGATAAACTTCATGTGTTATTTGGTGGAACAAAAGTAGTACAACACACACCACCCAGTAAAAATGTGTCTGGTCTTAGAGGTATGTGCTTTGAAACAACAATTGCTCTGTAAAGGCAAAAAATAAAGTTATATCTGTGTATTTCAGCTGTTGACAATGGCTGTGTTGCTTATGTTTTACGTACTGGTTTTTCAACATCACAGGGTAAACTTTTGAGAACTATTCTATTTGGGGTCAAACGTGTTACAGCCAATAATCTTGAAACATTTGGATTCATTCTATTTCTTCTAATATTTGCAATTGCTGCTGCTGCCTATGTTTGGATCAAAGGTTTAATAATGTTCTTGACTTTATAACATAAAAATTAAGAATTATCTAATGTAATATCTTTGTAAAGAATATATTATCTTTTTTAGGTAGCGAAGATCCAACAAGAAACAAATATAAGTTATTCCTGGAATGTACGCTTATTCTTACATCCGTTGTACCGCCAGAATTACCCATCGAACTGTCATTAGCTGTGAACACTTCTTTGTTAGCTTTATCTAAATTTGGTATTTAAAAAATATAATTAGTTGATATTAAAATGTTACCTCTCACGTTTCTGAAGATTATGATATTGAAATGAAAATTATTTTTAGGTGTATATTGTACAGAACCTTTCAGAATACCATTTGCAGGAAAAGTCGAAATTTGCTGTTTCGATAAAACTGGCACCTTAACCAGTGATAATCTTGTTGTTGAAGGAATAGCAGGGATTGAGTAGGCATAATCTATTAATTTTATAATTACAGCATAAAATCAAAAAATTGTGTAATGCAATGTAATTATTTTCATATTTAGTGGTAAAGCAGATGTGATGCCACTATCAGATGCACCTTTAGAAAGTGTGCAAGTACTAGCAACGTGTCATTCTCTTGTTCAGTTAGATGATGGCATTGTTGGAGATCCGCTTGAAAAAGCTACATTAAAAGCTGTGAATTGGAGCCTCACTAAAAGTACACTACGATATATAAATTTTTTCTAGCATTTCTAATAAATAAATAACTTTATATATTTTGTTATAGATGATTCAGTGATACCAAAGAAAGGCAGATCATCTGTATTGAAGATTATACAGAGACATCATTTTTCATCAGCATTGAAGAGAATGTCAGTTGTTGCAGGATATACGTTACCTGGTTCATCTGAAAATCACTATATAGTTACGGTAAAAGGTGCACCTGAAACAGTAAAAAATATGGTAAGAATTCGTGTAATATTACAATAATGTGAGAAAAATTATTTTTGTATTATATTATTTTGTTTTAAATGAGCTAAATATTATTCCAGTTGTCTTCTGTCCCTGACAATTACGATTCAACATACTTATCTCTTTCTCGTCGCGGAGCAAGAGTATTAGCATTGGGATATCGTAAACTTCCAACTCCTTTATCTGCTCAGGAATTGAGAGAATTCACTCGAGAAGATCTAGAAAAAAATCTTTCATTTGCTGGATTCGTTATTATAAGTTGCCCACTTAAACCTGACTCTAAGTCAGTTATAAAAGAAATACTGAATGCTTCTCACTCTGTAAGATAAACTAAATAGAAATATCATTTACTGTACTTCTAAAATATTATTATGATACTTTAGTGGTATTGTTCCTTTAGGTAGTTATGATTACTGGAGACAATCCTTTGACAGCTTGTCATGTTAGTCGTGAATTGCACTTTACTAAAAAACCAAATACTTTAATTCTAATGGAAAATGATGGCAAATGGTTTTGGGAAAGTGTAGATCGGAAAATACAGATACCCTTAAGTGATAAGAATGTTCAGCCACGAGGAAGCGAAATATGGAAAGAGCATGCCCTTTGCATAACTGGAGAGGTACCTTTTTTTATGCAAGATTAATGTTTTTTTATCTATCCTTCTAAAACAAGTATTATTTCATTGATTTAGGGACTCAAGTATTTGAATGAGAATAACACGAACCTTTTACGGAAATTGTTACCGCATATTGTAATATTTGCTCGATGTGCTCCAAAACAAAAAGAATTCATCATCGTTTCTTTGCAATCATTGGGATATACAACACTGATGTGCGGCGATGGTACAAATGACGTTGGTGCATTGAAACATGCTCAAGTGGGTAAGTGAATATAATGACATAAGATTTATTAGTTTCACTTATTAACTTTATGCATATAATATAGAATATTATATTTTACAGGTGTAGCAATTTTGTCTAGTCTACCTGAAAGAGCATCATCGATAGAAAAACGAGAAAATTCATCGTTCGGAAATACAAACGTAACTGTCGCAAATACACCGATAAGTAATGGTCCACGAATGAACATGAGACAGCAGTCAAATATGCAAACGAGAATGCAAAAAATATTGAAAGATATGAAAGAGCAAGAGCAATCTGTCGTCATTAAGCTTGGAGATGCATCTATTGCTGCCCCGTTTACAAGCAAAATGTCTTCTATTCAATGCAGTAAGTATATTCATTAGAAAATGTTCTATGTATGTAGGTATCAAAGTAGAAACTAATTCAAATGAGAATTTCTTTTTTTCAGTATGTCACGTTATTAAACAAGGACGATGTACGTTAGTTACGACATTGCAAATGTTTAAAATTTTGGCTTTGAATGCATTAGTACTGGCTTATAGTCAGTCTGTCTTGTATTTAGATGGTATTAAATTCAGTGACGCTCAAGCCACATTACAGGGTATTCTTTTAGCAGCATGTTTTCTATTCATATCTAAATCAAAGCCGCTAAAAACTCTGTCTAAACAAAGACCATTGCCAAATATTTTTAATCTTTATACTATTGCAACAGTGTTGCTTCAATTTGCTGTGCATTTCTTGTGCCTCGTGTATTTAGTAAAAGAAGCTACATTACTATCTCCAAAGTAAGTAATTCAGTTAAATTTTGTTAGCTCGTAACGATTACACGTTAATAACTTTATAATTTTTTTCTTTAAATCAGGGATGAAAAATTAGCAGCAATTTTTGCAGACAATACCGACATAAATCAAAATATATCTGTTGATTCTTCTAATAGCGACGAAGATGAACCATTTGAGCCAAATTTAATAAATAGTACAGTTTATATAATAGCCATGGCACTTCAAGTATCCACTTTTGCCATTAATTATCGGGTATGGACATATAAAATTGAATAATTATGCTAAACCTAATACTATTTTACTAATTTTTTTTTTTTTTAATGTATGAATGTATTTATTGTAGGGTCAACCATTCATGGAAAGTCTCACACAAAATAAATCATTGTTGTACAGTCTCTTGGGTAGTTCTGCAGTTATCTTGTCATTAGCTTGCGGACTTTTACCAGATGTAGCTTCTCAATTTGAAATTGTCGATTTCCCAAACGACGTAAGTGCTAAACAAAAAACCGAACTAAAAATGAACTTCCCGTTATCGATACATTAGTAGCTAATATTAATTATGTCAAATTTCTTTCAGTTTCGAAGAGTTTTGGTCCAAATACTTGTTGCAGACTTCGTGCTTGCATATGTTGTAGACAGAACTTGTTTATGGCTCTTTGGAGAAGGAAAACACAATAAACTGTGATTAAAACATTTGCTGATTTCTATAAGACCATAATTTATAAGATAATTCTTTATGCACGAGAAGTCTAAATAATTTTGTTTTATCAAAATAATTTGTCTATTTGCTAAATATTAAGTATCGAATGTTACCTAAAGTATAAACATATTATTTTTCAAATGGGTATATATAATGTTCTAAAAGCAAGTAAGTTCCAAGGAAAGACACGTGTAAAAGTATTTGGTATATATCGAATATTCTTTTAGTTTAAGGCACAATCGAATTCGATTTCTTCTTTGTGAAACAAAGGAAATGCGATGTAAGAATACAATTTTATAATGTATCAGTTTTAACATTCATAATGAGAAGTGAATAATAATTTTTATAGTTAAAAATACAGGATGAAGTGCTATTATACAGTATATCGATAAGGCTACGAAGAATATATGTACAAATCAGTAATATTATATAATATAAGGTAGCACATCAGACATGAAAATAGAATCCAATCTTATTCCATCGTCGGTAGCCTAATAATTTAGTAAATACATTTTAATGAAATTAAGACATAAGTTAATCATCTTTTAAATTCATTTTTTGAATACACCAATAATGGTACAGAGATTTTATATCGTGCTACATTGTATTCTCATTGAATATTGGGATGTAATATGGTTTTATAATGTCTAGTTACAAATTCCACTTAAAATATCTGAATAGTATAGTAATAAATTCAAACATATGTAAGAATATAAACAGGCGATTATTGAACAGCGATAATACTTTTGAATTTTTCTTTTAATAGATATCGAACAATGTCTATAAAGCGGTATTGATTTTTCCGTACTTCGGTATAGCTATATTACATAATACGATATTAAGGAACAACCATACAGATCGAACCGAATCATTATCCGACTTTCATAATCAATGGATGCTTATATACGTTCCTACGACACATGAAAACGTGACGATGAGCTATCGAACTGTAATTAGTTTCTTGAATTCATCGGATATCGTTTGAAATTTTTTACGCGAGCACATTCCGTTCTCTCCGCCGAAGAAATGCGTGATTATTGGAGATGTATGTAAATAGCTTTAGTTTTGAGCATAACGCTGTTATTTCTATTACGGAATGCACTGTTTAATATATTGCTTTGTATATAGTAACAATCGCATTCCAATTTTAAAGATAGTGTTAAAAGATACGTATGTCGGAAGTCATTACGTTACATCGCACACACATTTGCCGATTGGGAATGTGTCGGAAAAAGTATATAAAGAATGCTTTTACAATGATTAAGTCACATATTGAAATTCTCTTTCAAAATTATTCCAACTTACTCAGGATCATCGATATTTTTATGTTTTTTTACCTTCACTGGTCGTACGTACATATTCTACATATATCTTAATTTTCAATCCGAATTTACAAAATAACCGTACACTCGTTCTCGCTTACATTTTCCTTTCTCCTTTTATGTTGTATACTTTGGGAAACGACACTTCTTGTATATCATTGTAATATAAAGGTTTGTAATAAAAGATATTACTTGTTGTGAGTAACAAGTGATCGGCATATTTTGTTTGTTTAAACGACAATAAATTTAATTTAAAAACTTGTACGTTACCGCAACGTTTATACCTCGTCTTAAAATTAGCATGGAACTTTTGTTATCGTTTACATCGAATAGAATTTTTGCGAAATTTACTACGGCCGTTTGTTTTACCCGAGTTGTCGTTTCGATCGAGATAAAAAAAGATTCATACACCGGCCGTTGTTGTAGAGCTTTCGGTTATTGTTCTTTTCGAGTTAAGTTTCTCACGCTGTTTTCCTTCGCGTGATTTTTTCTCCAAACAAGCGCTCTGCTTGTTTAATGAAAAGTTGGCTTCGATCGACGAGGGTAAGTCAAACGAAGTAGGAAACAACTCATGTATTCAAAATTATTACTACTTAATAAGAACTAACTAAATAAGATAAAATTATTAGCTATTATGGTGTAATGATCACATTATTCTATAACTTATTATTCTTTCAGAGATTATTTACACGAGGTGTTTAGAACATCCACTATTTCTCGCTTCCCATTCATTTTCATATTTTATGTCTAACGTGATCGATTTTAATTAAGTTTCTTCGTGACCTTGTCGTGTAACAATTTTATCTATAATAGGGAATTTAAAACTTCAAACTCGAGGTATAACCGATACACATTTCATTTATAGTCGTTAATAGACATGCTGTAAGCGTATATCGTTATTTTACGTGGTAACAATTGGAACCGTAAATTGGAAAAAAAGATAAACCGAGTCGATATAAAGTGTCGTGTAGATTACGTTTGACAAAGATTTAATTAAATTTTCAAACACGTTCTATTGGCTTCTTCGAAAAGTTTAATACGGCGTAAACATTTCTTAGCGCGTTCGTAAACTCTGTAAGACGACGATTATTACGTTCTCTTTTTTTAGTGCACATGGAAGTCTCTTTAAAATGTCAATAAATCTTGTGAGTTTAATGAGAATGTAAAAACTTGCAGCAACTTTTGCGGCAAACGCATTATATGCGTTTTTCACTCTTCTAAAATTTTGTCAAGACTTCGAAGAATAATCTGTATGTATTCCTATTAACATTGATTTACGAGCCGAATTACGATACGAATGTAGTTCCCTTTTATTTTCGTTATTATTATATCTATACGCGCAGAAATGTTTGTACCGTTCGGTAATCAGGAGCGTTACGAAACGGAGCAATGAAGCTAATAACAAGTTGAAGAAGAATCGTAGAGAAAGAGAGAGAGAGAGAGAGAGAGAGAGAGAGAGAGAGAGAAAAGGACAACATTTGCTAGGATGTAAGAGAATGCTTTTGTAAGTTTAGCCTACATTAATATACACAGTGTGGTGTTATCGCCTAATAAAATTGATTCATGGACGCGAGCGCATTCCATGGAGTCACGTGTTCTTCGAACTTTTAACCGAGAGTAAATACGGCGGCAAAAAGGAACAGAGAGATAAAGGGAGACGCCGATAATCTTTTTACGATTTATTATCGTCGCTCTTGATTGGTCCGTTTTCGTTGTTCGATCGCCAATTGCCGCTCGGTCGTAAACAAAAAATCATCGTCGTCGTCGTCAGTATTATCATCGTCATTGTCATCGTCATTCTCGTCATAAATCGTCACGATCGCATCGTTCTTTTCTTTGGAATCGTCTTCTCTGGCAGAACGCGTGCGAGCGTCCGCGAATTCACATCGATGACGACTCGATTCGACTGTGTAAACCGGTCGCTGTCGAGCCGAGAGAGTAACTTCCGTGGCATGTTTAGTCGTTCGCTGTGACCGTTTCCTCGCGAACGCTCGCTCGAGTCACCGTCTCTCTCCTTCGCCTCGTGACAATTCGTTTCGTTTATTTGATCTCTGATGCGCGAGTGACCCGCTCGGTGTTCAAGTTTCTTCTATCTCTCGCATATGCGTACACGCTTGAAGGAAAGAAAAAAATGCAAGGATCGTAAATATGTTTTTTTACTAGAAAAGGTTGAAGCCACTTGGTGAATATGTATGTCTCCGTCGTGTAGTGTAAACGGAGTACGTCGTGGTAGGTCAGTGACCGATACTGCCCTTTTGCATTGTCTTTTTAGTCAAATTTACAATTTTTCTCGACCGAAGACTGGCCGATTATTTCACGATTAGTCTCCTTCGAAGATGGCATACCGTTTGGACCGATAAATGGTATTATGTGATATATGTGTATATACACGCACACATATATATATAGCACGTATGAATATATTAATCAATGAATTGTTATAACGATTTAAGAAGTAATAATAATAACAACGTATTATATACTTTCGTTCCTTGTTACTTTGTATTATGTAAATAAGCATTTCATCGGTACTGTCCGAAACGCTTTGATTATAAAAAATGCAACAAAAAACATTAGAAAGTAAAGTTTGAAAAGCGGAATATACACGATTATTTATAAACGATGACTTGTGAGACATAGTAATTTGAGTATAGATTAGCTGTAATTTATATAGGTGGCATTGAGAGAGAAAGAAGAATCGAAGGAAAGGAAAGACTTCCAAGAGTAAGAAAAAACGAAGCTAAAAATAAAATGAAATGAGAGAAAAAATACGGAGAATAAAGGACATGGTTTATCATGCACATGCTTTATGAGTAATACGCTTACCCACCGTATATCAAGGTCGTACTGAATCGACAAGGAAATGAACACGATCAACATTTTTTAAATTTAAGCCGTCGGTCATTTTTTTTTAAAAGTCAGCGATCGTGAAGTAATAAGAATTCGGTCGTCCACAAGTATTCGGTCGCGGAGCAAGTGCAGCTACTAAATATAACGTGAATTATTAATAGAATTTAAAGGGTGAGTATGCGTATCAATCAATGGTCATTTCACTTTTGGAAATAATTATTTCAGTCGATAATGATCGTATCTGCTTTATCTTAGCGTCGATAATACGTTTGTCGGTAATTTTCAAAGGTCTTATCATTTCTCGTTCGATTCATTCTACGGTCGATAAGTCTTGTTTCAACTTTTTTGTTTTCAAATTGAAAATGTGTAATTTAGATGCCCGCCGAAAGAATCATTAAGAAAATATACGATTCAGTGCCAACGTGTCATCGTAAAGATAAAATATTCGACAAGTTTATGTTACCGACGGTCAGATAAATTTTGATTGGATTATTTTCTACTTACAAACATCACAATATGTTAATTGTTGCCAGAAATCATTAAAAATTGAATATTTTCAGTGGTTACGAGTAAACAATGGTCGATTATATATATTTTTTACTATACGTGCAGGAATACAAAAATCACGAGAAGACATTTCCACATTTCGTTAGAAAACGTATACATAACAATTGGCGGATTATAATTTTAAACAAAAGGCATACTATGCATCTTCCATCTTTTTTCTGTTACGAAGACGACTTAATTAACGTTTCTTCCACTGAACCATTGACCCATGTATGTATTTATATGTGTGTACGTGCAAAGTACATAGGGACGCGTTACTCGACACTAGAGACGTTCATTTCGCTTTGTTAACATTTTACATTGCTTCTCTTCTCATCGCGATAGAGCTCACTCCTTAGTTAGCCATCGCACGTTGTTTGTCAATGATTTCGTTCCTGACGATTTTCTTCGCGTAGTAACGGTCACTGGAGCTAATCGATTTGTCTTCTCTTACCGGTCAGAATCGTAACCATTGAGAATGATAAAAGAATAATATTATAATAAATTAATAAATTAAGTAAAAAATATTTGCACTACCAATTTAGTAGTAACGTATAATAAAACAAGGAAATTCTTAAAGCCAGTCAGGTTGATACGTCGAGAGCAAAAGGTTAATGCATTACCAAGTGACTATATCAATCGTTGAATCATTTTCACGAGGTCATATAAAAAAAGAACAAAGTGTAAAACTGTATTAAAGGTATTTCTTTTTTTTTAAGCTTTCAAAATGTCCGAAAATAATCCGGAGAGAGGATATTTTCATTGGGCCGATTGGCTGGTTTTTTCTGCAATGTTGACTATATCAGCTGCTTCTGGAATTTGGCATTTCAAAAGCGCACAACAATCGACCACCGAGGATTACTTGCTCGGTGGAAGGAAACTTAGACTTTGGCCGGTCGCTGCGTCTCTGATTGCCAGGTAACGATCGACAGGTTTGGTCATTTTTAAATTCATAAGGTTGTTTGTACTTTTTAAATGATCGCGAGTGCTCCTTTTTTTAAATGTTTCCTGAAGGTGAAATAAAATAATAAATGTGAATAATTTCGTAATTAACAGTCAAATTCAAACTAGAAGTTGATAGAGCTAAAAATGTAAGAGTTTATTTATATCGTTTGTAACTTCATAGTTTCATATCCGGTGTAACGATCGTCGGAACACCAGCGGAGATATATAATTTTGGTACACAATACTGGATCACCATTATATCCATCTTCTTCTCCGGAGTTGTCGTCGCTACCGTTTACTTGCCTGTTTTCGTAACGTTACAATTACATTCGGCTTATGAGGTACGCATTTATATATTATCTCAATTTATTAACATTTTTAGTATAACTACTTGCGCTGAATATTGAATCATCCTTTTTTAGTATCTGGAGGTAAGGTTTAATAAAGGCGTGAGGACTTTAATATCGCTGATATTCGTCTTTGATGTTGTAAGTTTATGTTATTTCTTCTTCATCTTTTTTTTTTTTTAATTTGCGTTTTACTCCTGTACATAAGAAATGTGTTTCAGGTTCTTTACGAATCGATAGTGGTTTATGTGCCTGCGCTAGCGTTAAGCCAAGGTAATTTTGTAAACTTTATCTTACGTTTGAGAAAAAGGATAATCAGTAACTATTCAATAATTAATGGCCTTATTTATACAACCATTAATAGTTTTTAATGACTATATAACACTTTTACCGTGTTCGTTATAGGTCTTATGTAACGTAACTTAATGAACGTTTCATCATTTTAATTATTTCAGTGAGCGGTATCAACACGCACATCATTAGTGCAATCGTATGCGGAGTATGCGTCTTTTATACAGTTCTTGTGAGTAATTTTTTAATTTCCAGTCATACTTAAAATTTTACTTTCATAATACCAAAAAGAAGTTAATGGGAAAGTAGCATTTATTAGCATAAATAATTGTTTTCAAATCAATCATTTATAATCATACAACATATACAATGAACAACACAATTTTATAGTGGATTGATCAGATACATTACTGACCCGATTCTCATGATTTCGCTCCAAAAAGCATACCGCCGCTAGTCAACGTGATTATCTTACGTATAATCACCCTATCAATCCCACTATTATGATTTTCGGGAAACGTGTCGTCAAACCATCGGGGATCAGCGCGTCGCGTCGGTAGTTAAAGCATCGTCAAAATATTCTTCCTCGTGCTTTCAGTGTATAGCTTCCTGTTAAGTCGTAACTACTATAAGGGACCGAGCTAATTTCGTAGTTTAGGAGGATGGTCTTCCTCGTCAGCGAATTCTCGTTCACGTGGTTCGAGTTCCTTCGTCTATCGAAGGAGATCAAGAGAGAGAGAATGAATGAATGAATAAGTGTGTGTGTGTGCGCGCGCGCATGAGAGAAAGAGAGAGAGAGAGAGAGAGAGAGAGAGAAGGGGGTCGAGTAAAGGGCCCCCGAGGAAACAATTTTCGGTGGACAATGCCGCGAAGAATCTCGTGCGAGCACGGGCGAAATGTTTATGGACGGAAACTGAAAGGTCGACAATGGCCCGTTGAAACAATGCCGTTGAGTGGTGTGCGCTTGTTGGTCGGTAGTAGCAGATCACAAAGCCGAGCCTTGAAGTGATTAATCGCGGCTACCTACCTATCTACCTACCTACCTACGGAGGCCCGCGTGTAATTATCCGAGCAATTTGTTCGACAGAGATATTAATGAGAATTTATCGCGAACCGATGATTCTTTTCATCGTCTCGATCGTAACAACTAGGAGTTCTCTTTTAAACGGTGGGGTGATCTTCTATTAGAATTGGAGTATCTCATCGGAGAAAGAAAGAATTGTTGAACGTTTTCTATTTTTTCAATTATCGATCTTTTTTTTTTTAAAAATAGAGGGTATAGGATGTTTGACAAGTATTTATGAAAAGAGTGCAACCCTCGATTTCGATCATTTTTTAATGTTTATCGAGTCATAAGTAGCTATTTCGAGCATCTTTTTTGTAGCCACAATGAATTGATTTTGTTTTTTGTTTAGGGTGGTCTAAAGGCTGTTGTTTGGACGGATATGCTCCAGGTTATAGTCATGATGTTAGCCATGTTCACTGTTACGGTGTTAGGTACCATAGAGGTCGGTGGTCCGTCCGAAGTATGGCAGAAAGCCCGAGAAGCCAACAGAATAGAATTTTTTAAGTAAGTCTGAAAATCTTACAATCACATCTGATGATATGTAATAAATTGTTTTCTTTTCAACCCACCAGTTTCGACTCTTCTCCATACACGAGACACACGGTATGGAGCGTTCTCGTTGGTTCGTGGCTTTATTGTACAGCTTATATTGCCGTGAATCAAACGATGGTTCAGCGGTACATATCATTGAGGACCATGAAGACATCTAAACTGTAAGTGAGTATGTCAGTGAAATCTCTTTTCCAATTAATTATATATGTTATCGTACAAGCAACTAAAGTCCATCGAAATGAAATGAAAATTTAAATAAATCTTTTGTGCATATGTTTTCAGAGCCGTGGGAATAGCTATACTCGGAATAATGGCTTTTATATCGCTATGTTGCTGGTGCGGTTTGGTTCTTTTAGCTTGGTGGTCACCACCAAAATGCGATCCAAGAGCTACCGGTTTGATCCAGGCCGATGATCAACTACTTCCGGCTTTCGTGATGCAAGTTGCTGGACACTTACACGGTGTGCCTGGTCTCTTCATCGCTGGAATTTTTGGTGCCGCTCTTAGGTATGTAAATGTGCTATTTGAGATTCAAGCTAACAGCAGAATATTTGATCGGTAGTATACATATTTTTATTTAAAAATTTTCTCTACGTCCGTTTCAGCTCTTTATCCGTAGGATTCAATTCCACTTCGGTTGTTCTATTAGAAGACTTCGTCAAGGGTTGCTTTGGTTTGCAACCGAGCGAACGTTGTTCATCGATTTTAGTTAAAAGTATAGTCATCTTCCTTGGCTTGTTCGCCTTGGCTTTTATCTTCTTCATCGAAACATTGGGCGGCGTTTTAGTGGTTGGTATACGTTCGTTTTGTTATTAGAATTCAGATGAACTAATTTTGAATAAATTTGTTTTATTTTATTCTTGAGAACAGACTCGGCCATGATTGAAACAAATTCTATTTGCAATTAACGAGTCGAGTTGGTTAAAAATTGAAAATAATTTTTGTAAGATCAATTTTGAAATCAACAAATTATATTATTCACTTTTCATGTAGGTTACGAACAGCTTAGCTGCCATTGCTGCAGGAACTTCCTTCGGAGTCTTTACTCTTGGCATGCTTTTTCCATGGACGAATTCTCAGGTGATAAACCGATCATTAATTCGTTAATTGTCAAAGTGTATGTATGTATTATATACTGTTATTTTGGTATTCTATCTAGGGTGCATTCGTGGGAGCCGTTGTGGGATTTTTAATAGCTGGGTGGGCGAGTTTTGGTGCAAACGCATCGATTAGCGCTGGCGTGATTCTACCGAACAAACTTCCTGTACCGTTGGCTCAATGTCCTGGAAATATAAGTCAAGCTTTCTTAGATCAATTTGTTCATACCGAGTAAGTATACTAAAATGTTACGTACTCGAGCTATCTTTTTATTTATTTATTTTATAATTTCCATTTATTCCCCTTTTATTATACAGAATCGTGTCAATCCGTTCAGTGTAAAAAACAAACTTTTTTGCTTCCAGCGAAGAGGATGTATTCGCCCTTTATCGATTATCTTATCATTGGGTCTCCGGATTAGGTGCCGTTGTAGTGATAGTGGTTGGAGGAATGGTTACTTGGTTTACAGGACCAAAGGATCCCTCTTACGTCGATAGGAAGTTGCTATCTCCAGTTATACACAGGTATATCTTAACGTTAATTATATATTTTGTTCGATTTATCAGTTATTATTATTTAGGTGGCTACCATACCCGAAATATCAAAACGAGGAATGGCAGCAATCGACGGCGGAACCTCGATCGTCGGTGAATCTCTTGTTGGGTAATATAACGAAAAAATCAAAGCGCAAGAATACGTCCAAAAAAGTAAAAATAATATTTAACTTATAACACACGTATCGTCGAAGTTAGTACTAAGAAGTCTTCTAACTTCAATTATTTTCAGAAAGAGGATCAAAGTGATGGTGTGGTTTCTTGACCATACAAAAATGTTATCAAACGAAGAAATGAAGAATATTTTATGGTTTACGATTTGATACATCGTACCCATATATATTTCTTGCTCTAGGACCTTAGGTTCAAATTATTATTTTAGACGTATTACACACACGATATTTGCATCGATTATTTGTTACTTACGTAACATGTAGAATGCAGGATAGTCTCGTTGAACACGATTAATAATACGTTAGAATCTTCGCGAAACTTTTTTATATTACTTAGAGTTATACAAAGAGATGTGCGAAACGAAGAAGAAAAATATATTTTTATACGTTCGTACATAATCTATATTTTTCATTACGCTTTCACGCGTTTAAATGTTGATACATATTTGACATTATTTTACTTCACGAGAGTAACTTCTATCGGTCCGAATCGAATGTGCCGGCGAGCGCGATAAGAATATAGGAGCATAGAAAAAGAGAACACAGGAAGGGGAACGATATTAGGAATCGCAGCATGGCTGGAGAGCTAAGGACTGGTCCTATCCGGTAGTGTGTTCCTGGTCGAGCGGTCCACTCGCTTCACACCGAGTTCTCTAACTGAGTTTATTCGGTTTTCAAGCTTTGGTGATTCCCGACGGTGACTACCATGTGAAAGACGAGTGAGAGAAAGAGAGAGAGAGAAGGACTAGGAGGACGATGACGACGGGAGAGGCAAGGCCCCGGGATATTAGCCGGCTTGTTAAGGGAAAGCCAACGCCGTCAAACGTCCTTATTAAGGCCACGCAAATAACCCGGCCGTTCTCCTCGTTCACCTTCCCTCTCTCTCCCTCTCCTTCTCTCTTTCTCCCCCCTCTCTCACTCCTTCTCTTTCTATCTCGCTCCAAGTCCCTCTCCACACCTCCCCGACGTTGGAAATTCAATTTTCGCCGACCCGAAATGCGGTCGGTCAAAAGCGGCGCCGTCAGGTTCGATATTGTTCGCACCACCGATCGTGTACCTTCGCTCAACACGCTCCGCCAGTTTTTGCCACGAGTTTGCTTGGATCGCGTTGCTCTAGCGAAGCTTGTTTAACGACGGGACGCGCGAAACCGGCAACGCGATACTATTCGTTTCTGGAAACGAGTAGATCCTTGGATAGTCGGTCTTATCTTTTCGTTACGTTTGATAATTTTTTTAGCTTTCTGGCTGAAAAATATAAGAACTATTAGGGTAATTATTTCGAGTCCTTCGAGACCCTTGGAACGAGATCCTTTCTTCGAAAGAGAAAGATAGAAGCAAAAGTGTTCGATCCTATTGATTTCCATAAAGTTCTTCAAAAATTAATATACACTATTCAGAAACACCATCCTCCCACTCTCCACCCGTATACTAGATTTTATGTGTTCCACGTTTAATCATATTGAAAGCTCTCACTTGGACGAGTCAATATTTCTCAGAGAGAAGTGAGTGAGAATACGGTCTCGCTGGGAAGGGTCCGATCGATACTCTCCGATGGTACGACTTAGATTTGACGTTCGTCCAATTTGTCTGAGCGCGTCAGGTTCCATCCACTACGTTTAGGTATCGACTACTGTATCTGCTTCCATTCCTACCCTATACTCCTCTTTCTCCCTCTTTCTTTCACTCTCTGCGACTAGTCGCTTATCTATCCCGATAATATTGACTACATCGCGACCGTTTTGCATCAAAGTGTATTCGTCGATCTGTAAATCGAACGATAGCGCCAATTTTCTCAAATATTTTCAAACGGCCATACTGTAGATATTTGAATACTTGATCGCAATTATTGTCCTTTCTTTCGTGAAAACGATAAGACTTCGCGGTCGAGAGAATATTGATCGTTTGGTGACGAAAAAATATATAAAGGCTGTAATATTTTTTTAAACCTGCAATAATAGCAAAGAATCCATTTTTTGCGATTTCTCCCCCTACCTCTCTCTCTTTCTCTCTCTCTCTCTCACACTCTCTCTCTCTCTCTCTCTTCCACTTTTCTTCTTCAAGGGGTGAACCATATTGAAAACGTCTCGTAATTATAGCGAGTAACGGCGGAACCTTTCTCTCGTAGGTCTACGAAAACGCTCGAAAGGCCGGTAGTAGCGCATTACGTGAGCGTTTCATTAAAAGGTCTCGAGAGTGCGCGCGGACGCGCGCGAGCGTGCTAGCACGACACACGTTGGAAAGAAAATTGCGACTTGCGGAGGCTGCGTGCGAGGCTTTATTAAGCGCGCTTCATGCGCGATTTGCATTCGTCTGGGTCGGTGATAGATTTGAAATTCCCACGTAGAACGTGCGTTGGATATATAGGGCCGAGGATTCGAACCGAGACGAATGGTACGTCGCGTGGAGAAGCGTACCTACGTAACCACCGAGCGTGATTGTGTCTCTCTACCCTTTCTCTGTGTGCGTGTACGTGTATGCATGTACATCGACGCGTGTTGGTATGTGTCTGTACGTGTATATGTATAAAGGAGAGTGAGTGAGAGGGAGAGAGGAGGCAAACGAGGAGAACGGTATGGGTGGAAAGAGTGAAAGATAGCTAGGCGAGGGAGAGATAGAGATAGATAGATAGATAGATAGAGGGGAAGCGAGAGAGAGAGAGAGAGAGAGAGAGAGAGGGAGAGTATAGAGCGAGATGTGGATAGAGTGAGGTCGTGAAGCTTGAATGGGGCTAGTTTGAGATAGTTAGCGGGCCTTCAGAGGCACAATCGGCCGCGATTGGCGGGCCTACAATCACACGTCGCATTATATGTCCATCAACGCGGCGGATCTTGCAAATACGTTAGCGGACCAAAGCCAACGGGTTAGCAGCCGCAAAAATCTTGAATTCGAAGCGATATTATGTAGGAGCTCCTACGGTTATAGAACGGGTCAGGCTTGAGTCTGTCTATTACCTACTACGTAGGGACACATTCGACGACTTTCGAAGATCGTGGACTTTGCTGGGTAATCCTGTTGTTGTACTCGATGTTACTGCTGCTGCTGCTGTTGCTGCTGCTGCTGGTATTCCAAGTTGGTGGGAACGCATACGAGACTATTTGTTCCGGTGACGCCGATGCAGGATCTGCGAAAGAATTCATATGGGACTAAACGGATAATATTCCTACATATATTTATTTTCGTTTACACTAACGACGTATCTATTATAGTATGTAGTAATTATTATCTATCATCAAGATATACCAAAATGTAATCGTTTTCGTATCTAACGATCTTATAAGCCATAAGGAACGCTGAACGAAGGCCGCAGCTGCGAAGGAAGTAATCTTGATATACCCGATTAAAGGTAGAAATAGTCTTCGTGCAAATATTATACCTTCCTAATCTGATACCATCGTCGCACTATCTCAGAATTATCATACGGCACGAATCGAATTCTTTCGGAAGTTAATTGGCTCCGCGACGATCTTACCCCGGAGACGAGGATTATCCTTTGCGAATTAAGCAAACGCGAATGTTTGTATTGTATATATCACTAATCACGAGGCACCCTTTATTTCTGTTACATTGAAGCAGACACCGTTTCCACCACAGCTACGGATAGGTATATTTTCTTGCAACACTGTGTACCTTATCTACGATTCGCAAATTTGCGATTTACGAGCCGAAGGAGTCTCTAGGAGGGAACCGGATGCAAACGAGCGTGATTATCCGAAACCTCAGATCAAACGTGGTGGTGGTGGTGGTGGTGGTGGTTCAGGTGCATGGTACCGAGGAGGGTGGGTAGGAGCAGGAGGAATACGAACGGGTGGGAGGAGAGGCCAAGAGAGGGACGCGAGCGACTAACGGAATAACTAATTTATCAATTCTTCGGTTCGGTTGGCTCCGATACCCTTGGCTATATTTGCGAACTCGTGCAAACGGTGACTCCCAATTCCCAGGGCACATCGTCGTCTTGTTTGGACATGAGAGGGACTCCAGAAAGCTTCGGCTTACGAGATGTCAATATGTTATATGACGGTCTATGCGCGCCGAAGCAGAATGCTTCCAATCGTTCCGCGACACTTATTATTTCGACGGCATCCCGTTGTACACGGTGATCTCTTAATAGTCTAGATCATTTTGTGAAATTCCTCTTACCGCTGAGTTTATATTAATTAATCTCTTCTGTCGCTGTTACGCGTCGTCACAATTTAACATTATAAAATTATTTAAATTCACGTGCACGAACATAGCGTAAAAACAAATTGAGGTATTGTCTATTTTATTTGCAATTATTTTGCGATATGTTTTACGAAATTTTCTCACATTTCTCTCGCTCTTTTTTTTCATAATTCCAGAAACGCCAAGATGCAATAAATCAACAATCAAGAAATTTAGCTTACTCTGATCCGGTTCAGCTGATTCCTGAAAAGAAAAACCGCACACTAGGGCGTAACTTCTTATCGTGCCGTGCGTTGGCGCCACCGAAACTATTTTGGAGTTTAATCAATATAACATTCTACGCGAGGTATGAACAAATCGTAAAATCAATTAAACGTTCTCTACCGGCGGGATAACTCCGAGCGAACTTGGCGATAGAAATAATCGATGAAATCCTGTTTTCTCGCAGCTAACTCGGAGAAGTTACCGATAAGAGAAGAGGGGTGCCGAATGACGAGGGAAGGGGTTGGTGGCGTAGAACGATGGAGCGAAGGCGCGGGGGGGAGGGGGAGGCTCGATCGGTAGAAGTTGGAAATCTGTTGCGCGTATAGTCGTCGTTCTCGGCTCAAATGGTCAGCATGTACAAATAGATACGCGCTCGTAATTAGAACGCAATTTCGATTGAAAATGTAACTTTTGTTGACACGCGATTCACGCTACGATAATCAAACGCAGAATACATGCTCGCGTTTCCCCGCAAATTGTGTCTTCGTTTAATATTTGGTATTACAAAATTTTACGATCAAAGTGAGCGGAACGATTTTAGGGTGCAGAGGTAGGGGGAGAGGTAGAGGGGTTTGGAGGTAATATTAATTGAATAGTAACCGGAATATCATCATTTTGGATAATATTAATTGAATTTCTCAATCCGCGGAAACGATTTGTATAATATTCGAAAGCACGACAATTCCAAGGTAACTCGCGTAAATTCGCGCGGAAGAAAACGTGGAAATTATGTTAAAATCTTTTCCTTCTTTTTATACGATCTTTCGTATCAAGAATTCATCGGAGGCAATTAATCAACCGGTGACGTGGCAGAACAATTATCTCCGTAGGACAAATACATAGTATGATCAGTAACGCGTACACGTATATATACGTAGGTACATCGCGTCGAATTATAGGATGGCGTAATGGGAAATGAAAAAAGGAAAAAAATTCGAACGGAAATGGAAGGTGTGAAAGATGAAGAGACAGTGTCGAATATGTGGAGGTACGGCGAGAAAATGTCGCGCGCGAAAGAAAAGAAAGAAAGAGAGAAAGAAAATGAAATGCTTTGCAAACGAGGATGCAAAATACTCCGAGTTATACCAATCGATATTCTTCCAGCGAATCCTTCGGGAATCTTGTTGCTGCGCGTCGTGGTGTCACTTTTATTTCTTCTTTCCCTTGCTCCTTTTTCCGGCCTCTCGAAAGTATTTCAAGCATTTCGAGATTACCAGAAAACTGGAGAATCATAAAGCGATACTCTTCGTCTAGATTTCAATGAGAGAGACTCCTTTGGGACGAGGATGTTGTCGCTCCGATCCCCTTCATCTTCGAACGTTAGCTAAATAAAAGTAGTAGTACAATATCGGTCCTCCTGCGTCCTCCATCTCCCGGCCCGCGAACTTCTCTTCCCCATCCACCTTCTCCTCCTTCATTCGTATTATTCTCCAGTCCCGCACCTATCAGTTCTCGTAATAAAGGGCAAGCTGTTTTTTCAAAAGCATTTCGCGCGAGTTTCTTTTTTCTGCGTGCGGAGAGCTCGCGTATGAACAATCACCTTTTTCATCGAATAATATGTATTGCTGTCTCTCTCTCTCTCTCTCTCACACACACACGCACACATACTTTTCCATCATTTTCTGGTTCCCTTTCTTTTTTCGTACGTATGCGAACATAGAGATATACAGTTTTAATTCGACTTGATTTTTATCACTGTTATAATTACGTATAATTCTAAATAATTAATTTTTCAAATAAGATCGGTTAATAACGTGTCTCGTGTAATTAAAAACCGTTTTCTTGCAAAAATATGAAAATATGGGAAACTGTGAAGCTTCTATGTTAAATGTGTTTCCCAAAACTCGTAAAAGAAATGAAAATTGGTAAGAGAGTCAATCGTCCACTTCCTTATTGGTGGAGTGAGAAAGAGAGAGACAGAGGGACAGAGAGAGAGTGACACCCAGCGAGTGAGGTACCGGGCGGTAATATTTCACGGTAACGGTATTTAGCCGGAACCGTCGCGACTGTCATCCGCGGTGAAACGGCAGGCAGCGAGCGAGGGAAGACATTAAGCGTAATGAATTACCAGCTGAGAGGAGTAATGTGTCTTAATTACGGGCCCTGGCACAATAATTATGTAATTAGGCATTGTTTGCCGACCGGCCCCTAATCACAATCCCGATGTCGCAGCCTCGTCACGAACGGAGCTCCACCGTCTCTACCTCCAACTCCAGCTCCAGCTCCAGCTCCAACTCCAACTCCAACTCCGACTCCAACTCTGACTCTGAATCTACACCACCTCCACTACCACTAGCTAGCTCGTCGTGTTATCGACCAGCTTTCACGTCCACCTTCGTCCTTTTCTCCTACGTGTGGAAACTGCTGGCTCTGCTCTTCGCACAGTTACGCGAACAAAGATCTCGCGATCGGAACGAACGAGAGGAGGAGGAGCTGGGGGGTGAAGGAAGGGACGTGGTTAAAGAGGACTCGAGGTGCTCAAATGTAACAGTATTTTCTCTTAATTCGATCGATAGTCGCGGATTCGGATGATTTGGTCGATTGGCTCGAATGATAGCTCATAGGTAATTTTAATCTTTTAAATCATTCTATTATCTGATTCTGTGGCTTTCGTCGTCTTCTTCGCTTACACTTCAATAGCATATAAGTAAAAATTTAGTAAAAAGAAAAAATATAAGAAGACCCATAGAATAAATCACCATAGAGAGTTTCGAAAATTTTATTTTAGTAAACTCGTAGTTGTTAGCGAGAAACGCATTAATATTTATATACGAGATCAAATCCCTAAGCCGAGAGGTCTCGGTCTCGAACGCGGAAATGTAAGCACGGTATTCGAGTCACCTAAAACGTAAGACAAACACGACGGTGTCTCATGAGCTATACGGATTTCCTGAAGATACATCAGCCAAGCATGCAAGCGTAGTTCGTTCGAGTCGCGAACTATTCGTAGCAATCCGCGGTTGGCGAAATGGTAACCCGCAAGAAAATTTACATCGCTTATCACACCCCCGTGTCGTTGGTATGTCAGCTCGGAGAGCTGAGACGGAGGATTAAAGGTTTCGGGATTTCGAGAATCTCTACCGAAAGGCTTCGAAGGGTTTCAGAAACGTAGGTATCTCTAATAATACGATTTCATTACGGCATGCGTTACGAACGATTCTGGTTATTACAAATTCAGTAGCAATGTCGTTGAAATAGTTTTATTCGAAATCCCATCGAAATTATTCGGCGACGTAGCGAGTAACGTTCAATTAATTTGCATCGAATCAGCCTCTGTTACGTGTTTAAAACGTTGGCCCGCTCGAAGAAAAGGATTTGGGAAGTTGCCATTAATTTTCATCCTCGGACACGGTTTACGCTCGTGCCATTTCTCCCACCATTTTAACATCGAAAGAAGAGGGTGTTGGTGGTGGTGGTTGTTACCCGTCACTTCCTTAGTTACTTACTCGCTTTACTTACGTTCCTTAGTCCCCACTTACTTTAATCGGTTGCGCTCGGCCCGTTTCAACCCGATTTCCACTTGTTTTTACGCTTTATCCCTTAAGGCTAATTCATTAATTAATTCCGTTTGTCTCCTTCGCTTCGTCTTTCTCTCTCTTTCTCTATCTCTACATTTAGGGATGCAAAGACGCTTCTACCCCTGTTTTACCCCTCTTTTCTCCTTTCGCTTCTTCTACTCCCCCTTCTCTCTCTCTCTCTCTCTCTCTCTTTCTCTCTATTTCGCTCGCTATTCTCGTTGCAACTCTCCCGCGAAATCTTGAAGCACCGGCTAGGTGCTCACTAATTAAAGTAATTACTAAATAAATTGCAATTACACTAATGGATCGGCTAGGTCGACGACGACGACGACGACAACATCGACGACGTCGACGGATACAGTCGTCAAGAATAGTCTTCGAACTTTTTCCGCCTTATGTTGTCTATTTAGGCGAATCATCGCCTCTCTGTCTCGCATCTTTTGATATTTCGATCGTAAGCACTGTACCACTATCCTTTCGAATATCTGCAATTTAAAAGTATTCTCTATATAATTACATTTAAAAAATGTTTAACTATTTCTTCGACCAATCGACACTCCTCTACCGTATGTATCGTCATTTCATAGAAAGTACACGTAAAGAGGTAAATTTACTCGCGGCGGTAGTAGAACACGGTACCAGGTAGGTACATGGGACGTACGAAAACGCGTAGGTATTAGAAAAGTGTATAGAGAAAGACAGCACGCCCATGTAGTAAGTCGTTGATTCAATTATCCACTGTTATTCTTGGATCCAACGAAGCAAGCCCCTCTCTTTCATTCGGGTTATTAGATGAGCTCGAAGCACGAGTACACGCGCGTTTCTCTCGACCCTCCCAGCAGCTCGCGAACGGCTGCTACTCTCACCCTCGGCCCCCGGTCAGCAAGCAACGACATTTCGACGTCCTAACTGCTCCGAGGGGAAAGTCCATGAAAATTTCACGGTTTCACCACTCACTCTACTCTTTCTCTCTATTTCTCTCTTGATTTCGTCCAATTCGAAAGATCACTTAACTTTACGGTTCACCTTTCGCAAGCTCTCTTCCAGCATGTATGGATACGCATCCTCTATGCACGTACGTTTAAATGGCATAGAGAGTCATTTAATCGTCGTTTCAACAAAAACTAAAAAGACGAAGTTTCTCTACTCTCTACTCTCTCCCGCTCTCTTTTTCATGCGTATCTCTACTCTATCTCTTTTCACCTCTATTTTTCCTCTCTTCGAGTACGCAGACTCGCTCGACCGTTTGGAAAGCTTCAACTAATTTCCCAGAGAAGCAGGTCACTTCAATCTCGGCCTCTTTCCCGATAATAGGTACCTAACAGTTCGTTTGTTCGAGATAAATCAACCATGTTACTCGCGTAGGAAGAATCTTCGATCGAATTGATTGACCTGTGAGGGCTCGCGCGAGAGAAAGAAGAGCGACTGTCCGACCTTGAATCATTCAGAGTCCAGGTGGTTTTTTATACGTTGCTGCACTGCTTCCGTAATTTCGGAAGTTACTCTTTCCGTTTGATTTGAAATTTATTTACTCGAAGAATAAACGAATATGCGGAGGCAGCGACATTTTTGACATAAGCGTGATGAAACTCGTTGTCGCGTCGTTGTCGTGCGAGGTATCAGCGCGGAAGCATGTTATCGCACCTGCGTTATTTTTCTCCATTAGCGATATTACTTCGTAACGTGCTGTGTACTTCGCTAGTCCGAGCGCGTGCAAGTCCGACAGGACTGATTTGTAGCGTTGCTATGAAGGCTGCACGGTGGATGAAAAAAGCTAAAAAGAGTTTCCATCTATGCATAGGCCACGAGAACAACGGCTTATTAGTTAGCTTATTAGTTAGTTAAAATAGAAATAATTACGACGCGGGAAATTTAAAAGCGCGATAGTGGTCGAAGGAGATAACTGCGAGATGGGGGGAATTTTCGATCGTACCTTCCAGTACTCGTATACGTTCCAGGGAAAGAGTAGGTACTACCTCGAGATAAATATTTTCGCTTGTCATCTAACGGGCCGTTAAAGTATAATTTCGAAAATTAAATTTATAGAAAAGAAAAGATTATAGACGTATAATGTTTTATATTACAAAAGTCCGAATATATGCCGAAGCGTAAATTTTATTTTCCCGGAGAAAGGTTGAACTGCAAAAGCGAAGTACAAGAGCGCAGTTAATTAATTATTCCCTTATTAAGCGCTGCGCTACAACGAGGTAGTCGCAAAAGCCCCGATGGAGGGAAGAAAGGGGTAAAAAAGAGAACGACTGCAGTCGTCTCGTTTCTAACTACCTTGCGAAAATTTCGCTAAAATGCTGCTCATGTGGAAATGACATAATTCGCGTGCGGCAAGGGCAATTGGCAGTAATTAAAGTGGAGAAGAGGGTGGATCGGGGGTAGCGGGGCATTAATGAAATTAAGGCGGGTAGCGAAGATGGCCGTTTACACGGGTCCACGTCTGCTCGACTCTCTCGCTATCTCTCTTTCCCTCTCTGTGCTGCGACAATAAAACGAATTTGCATACGGAACAACTCGGCCCCTGGACGAATGTCCCGTGTCTCCGAGGGCGAAAATTCTCCTCGAATAGGTGCCTTTCGGCGACGGTCATCGGTGAGTATATGGCGAACGAGGTGAAAGGTCGGATTTTGGAGAAAGGAGTCGCGTACAATTTTTTTTCGACCCGGTGCAATCGATCGAGCTTGTTTTTCGATTTGGTCAAACTTAATCGAACTTCCTAAAGATCGCTCGGATATTCTTTTTCGTTAAATCGGGTCGTTCGATATGCTGAATTAGTATCGCGAGAAGAACTAACGTTTTTTAATTTTCAGGAAGAACCGTACATACTTGGGTGTGCTTTAATTCACACGCATACGCGTTCGTCGCACATTACGAAGCATAGTGGTAAATACAGATAGCGCGGCGAGCGTGTTAATGGGACTATCAGTCAACATACACGCTTGAGTGACGTCTCAATCAAACACCAATACATACCAACGTTGACCCACGGTATATCACGAGAGCCGGATTTCGCGTCGTGTTCGATTTACCGAACGACGAGACGAGAGATTTACATCCCCTACCACTATTCTACGCTTTCATATCTTACCTCGTCATAATCGCCGATCAGCCTTCGATTTCGAAGATATATATATATATATAAACGTATGATTTTTTTATTATTAAAATTGATAGAGAGACATCTTGCAGTCGTTTCTAAAAACTAAGCAGCACAGTCTGTTCCAGCGAAGCTGACAGTCGGGACAGCACGGGAGCAACGAAGAAGAAAGGACTCACTTTACGAAGAAAAGCGTGCGCGTGAGAAAAAGAGAAACGGAGATGCAAAGGCCTCCGTCGACAAGTAGATAAAGAGCAGCGAAAACATTCTGCGCATCGATCGGTTCAATTAAATTATTCGCATCCAGTGGACACCACCGGCATCACCACCCTCCACCCAGCCGAACGCTAACTCGCTGAACTCCCAACCGGGCTCGGTCGGGGTAACAAACCGAGGCAATTAACAATCAATCACAGGTGTCTCTCGCGTCATTGAAATGACGTCAAACATTGTATTTGTGTAATTGTCCATTTATTCCAGTCTCTTGGCTGTCACCTGACAAATTGCGGCTCTCTGTCCCCCCAACTTCCATCACTCGCTCTTTCTTTCTCACTCTGGTGCTTCGTTGCTGGGTTGGCAGCCAGAACCATCTCTCTCTCTCTCTCTCTCTCTCTGAACCTTTTCCAATGTTTCCCCCATCCCCTTGTCACTCTTGTTTCTTTCTTTCTCATCGCGTATTTTACTGTCAATCGCGAACGAATCGTTGCTGGTTATATTAATTAGCGGCGGCCCCTCCGGGAAATCGTTACCTGCTGGATAATTGCGATTGTCGAGTGCGATCGACGTAACCGTCCGACCTCGTTCGAGTGTCTACGGGAAAAAGAGCGTCGACGATTTCGCGTTGATCCCTCTCGAAACCAACCCGTTTCCACTCTACCCTGCTGCTCGTCTCTATCTCTCTGTATCCACCTCTCTCTATCGTCGACCGAAATTTACAAAGTATTTATGGGTGCAATTTTTTTGACCATTGGAAAATCAATAAATCAGAGGTAAAGTTTGCAACATACGCATATCAGAAGCGTAATTTTGCGTAAAGTATGCTTTTGCAGAGCAGTCTTTATCTCCGCTCAACGTACATTCCTATCTTTTCAATGGCCGCATTGTCCTCTTTAAATACTGGGAAAAGCACCGAAGTGTCGGATTCTGAGTTCTCCCTGTTCGGTCGTAAAGCCGAAACTGAAAGTATGACTGCCGTTACTTCTCTCTCTCTCTCTCTCGTGGTAACACAATGGCTCTGGAATTATTCATAATTTCCGCAAGTTGCTTTAATAAACTTAAATCTAAGATGGGCATTCATCAGGGCGCGTCGAGGCTTCCACGGAGTCCGAAGGAAGGAAGGGAGGAAGGAAGAGGTTATAAATACGTTGCTAAGACATTCTTCCCTGAGAAAAGGAATGGGTTGGGTCCGGGATAGACTGCTGAAGGGGTGTCGCGTTAGTTACACACGCGCGCTGCTCGATTTGCATATCCAAGCTCGAGTTTAACTCTATTCGGAGGAGAAAAAGGACGGAGAGGGGAGAGAGAAAGGACAGAAAACCGGCTCCTCGAGGAAACTGCTCGTTTAAGAGAGGAAAAAAGAATAAAAATGGACCGGAGGAGTCTTGGAGCTTTTTTATTCTTTTAAAATCTTTTGAATTATCGTGGTTGTTTGAACGGATGACTTTTCCGGTCCAGGCTATAGATATTTGTGTGTATATGTACATATTGTGTATACATGGATACATATTTTGTGTGTGTGTGCACATGCACTCGATTTTTGTATACTGCATTCGGTAGAAAAAGGTTAACTATATATTCGTAATGTAAAATGTCTTCACGCACTTTTAATGGAGATTTTTAGCCCATCGCAACATATTCTTTTTTTTCGATGAATTGTTCGACAATATCTACTGAATATGTGTACTCGTAATCCCAGTTTAAAGCGCAAATGGAGATTTTAAAGGATTAAATGGTATTGATTTTATAAAGGTTTTCAAGCTCTCTGTCTGTCTGCTTGGCTGTGTATGCTAGGCGTTATAGCGCCCGTCGCGTATTGTTGCGTTTTCCGATAGATATTATGTTTCATTGTTCATAGAATCTACGATACTGTCTATCTTGGAGGCGTACGAGGAACCAAATGAGTGGGTCCATAAATTGTTAGGCATTCATTTAGGTAACTATAATAAATTAAACCTCCGATAAATTTGAAATCATTCTGTTTATTAGTATTCAACATTCTCTGATTTCAGGATTGCGGACAACGAATGGTTTCTGCAGTGAATTTATCAAGATTTTTAAGCCGTCTGGCTTTCAATCGCGCGTAAAAAATAAACTCAAATATAGAGTTTAATTAACGAAATAAAGCTACTCGTGGCCATTAAATTGACTGAAAGGTCCAAGAGGTGACCCCTCGAAGCAACGTCAGTTATGCAAATCATGAATATATACACAAGCGTTTGCGTATAAAAGGACTATCCGAACTCCCGAGATGAAAATTCATTAGAAAGATTTTCTTCTAACTATACTTTTCTTTGAATTGGTCAGTTTTATTCGTAGATACGTCACAAAAACTTCTATTATAAATTGCTTAATATTTTCAATCGAAATCGCGCTTCGTAAATCAAAATGGCTCATTGTATCGGCGTGTTTATGAAGAGAGACATCGCGTCAATCCAACATTTCTCATATCATTTTTCTCATCGCATGTGACTCTTCTCTTCATTTTCTTTCATGCTCGATGGATGCTGCATCCGTATTAATTAAATTACGATTTAGATATTAAGCTTTTAGCGATTCTTTTGTTCCTTTTCCAATTGAATTCGCATTCATCTCTTATTTTAAAGCTTGTCGAAAGAACTGTCAAACCTCGAAAAAAAAAATCATCGAATACTCCCTCATCTTGAAATATTTAACTTTGAAGAATTATTCGCCTATAGGAATACACACGCGCGAGGATTTTACACTATCGTGACACACTCGTACGCTTTCACGCACAGGTGGATAGTAGAGATTGGCCCCCGGGAGCTCTGCGATATTTGCTAGTGGGAATCGACAGGTGTCTCTTGGTTGGGTGTACCCTCCCACCCCCTAAGTACCGCTTACTAGGGAATTATGTCTGTCACGTCTGTCCGTTTTGCCCGATTCATTTCACATCGTCGTCTTTCCTCGTCCATCTTCTCTTATTCCAGCTGTACTTGCACCCTGCCTTCCGTTTTCCACTTTCCCTTTGAATTTGAACTGGCTTATAGCGTTCGAGCGTGACAAAACGCAAATGCCGCCTACGATGTTTCGTGCGATGCAGCGAGCACTTTTTGATTCTCTGGCTAGGTTGCAACGTGGAAAGAAGAAATCACTGAAATGAATTCGATAGGAACGGGAATAAAAATTTCGTTAAGAAATTAATTATAAGAATTATAAATGTCGTCCTGAAACGGGTATTTTTAATTAACAGGAAATTTTTTATATACAAATATAATATAAGTATATTCCGTAGATTCGCTGCTTCTGTTAATCATTTCATCGTATTTCTGAGACGTCAGAACCACATTACACTCGCGTATATTATTCTTCGTTCATTATGGCTTTCCTGAAAGCCAATCTTCAGCAGATATAAATTCCCGAACAAATTAACCTCCAACTAGCTCCGATTGTGAATCGACTTCGCTTTACGAGTAGCTTCCGAATCTTTTTGAAATATCCAGTGTTTCCCGGTAAAAATAGTACGTTTCGCGATATAGAAGATGAAAGATCTACACTATGTACCTAATTCTGCATGGATTTTGCTATAAGTGGATCTATGTTGTGTATACAGTATGTATATCCTTGAAGAGGGGTGGGTAAGAGTGTAAGATAGTGTGGTGGAAGGGAAAGAATGGGGAAGAGAAACGGGATGGGTGAATATTATATGTCAATAGGACGATAAGCGGCTTACGTTCTTGTTGTCGTCACCATAGCCGTTATAGCCATGTGCTTCGCGTTTCGCGAACGAGGAAGCACGTAGAAATCCAGCGGATTTCCCTCAAAACGCTTCGTATCCGAGCCTCTCATGAAATCGTACCTCCAACGTAAACCTCGTGTGTAATCGTATCGCCTGTTATGTCACTCTTGTGTAGTATACATGAGAGAAAGAGAGATGAGTGCTGGAGAGAGGGAAATTATATCTCAACGTTTCGCTGGATCATGTTTCGTTACTAATCGTGTATGTTTGTTCAACTTCTTTATCTATTGATCTTTATCTATTCTTCATCTATTGATTCTAAATGAAAAAAAATTGAGAACTTGTACAACGCGGTATCTCCTTTAAAGTTGTATGTTTAGCGAACATTAATATAAATATACAAGATTATATATAAATATACACGTACATACACATATGGAAAGTTTAAGGGTCTAAATCTCTACATATAATCACGACGATGGTCGTGAGTTAGGTCTAAAGTTTAAAAGGGTGGAAGCACATCGGCGTCACTTTAAAAAAATCCCTTTTCACAAAGAGACTCGCACCAGCCAGTCACACGCAAAAGCACTCGGCACGAATTTGTTCTATTTGACGATATTTGCAGGCGCTTAATATTTTCAGCAAACAGGTTAAGTGCCTTTAAGTGGTCGAGATGGAGAAGTGAAGTGAGCGAGAACGAGAAAGAAAAAAAGAGCGAGACAGAGAGAGAGAGAGAGAGAGAGAGAGAGGGAGAGAGAGCAAGTGAAAGTATGGGGTGAGAAGAGAGGGAAAACAGTTGTGGTGTGGATTGGAGGGGTGGTTAAGAGGACAGAAAGCGGTTGATTGCTGAGAGGGTAAGTTAGAAGTTAGAAGAAATTAGTTATTCGATGCTTATCTACCGTAATTTATTTTTACTTTAACTTTAAAGCCAGGAAGAGTACTTCTATGATATGATGTCGATGTTGATGAACTATTTCCTAACGAAATGAACGTAAGGTCGACAGTTTCTAATTAAGACGAAGTTCACATTTTGCGTGAACTCAGATTGAGCTTAAATCGACGTAGAAATCTGGCGACTTACAAGAAAGGCGTTGAGGGGTGGGGNNNGGGTAGAAGTATAGAGAAGGGAATGAGAAATGGCGAGGGTGAAGTAGGGACTCGCAATCAATGTCTAATTCAATCGTCATTATAACGCTGCCTGGCACACAATCCGGCTAATTAACTCCGAGACGCGCGCGCGCGCGCTCGCCCGCTGGCACGCGGGATGGAGGGTATATAAACGTACGCACGCTCTTGACGGACTAATTACTTACTTACTTGCCCGTCATACTTGCTTAATCCGAGACACAATGGAGGTCGGCTCTCATTTGCAATCATAAACTGGAATTTGTGCGCGAGACATTAAGCCGTGGCTGCGTGTGTGCGCGCGCGCGCGTTCACGAGAAAGAGCTCTCTCTCTCTCTCTCTCTCTCTCTTTCATTCGCTCGCTCTCCGGGGTTAATTGCAAATATAATTAGCGGCTCGAGTCATAAGCGCGAGCGTTCGTATTTGAATGACTGCCTCGGTGTTCTCACGACCCCGATTGTCTATGAAGTGGATCTCGGGGCCGCACGCGGCAAAAGTAGCGAAACTCATTGCTAATTATCCGTGGAACGCCGTTTAATTAAGGCTGCGGCAATGACGGAGGGTATCCAGATGTATGGATGTGTTAGTACTTCCCTGCGTGTTGAGAACTCGGAGAGACGGAGATGCAGAAACAGGAGAGAGAGAGAGAGAGAGAGAGAGAGAG
>JAIFRP010000010.1:1108946-1140425 GCA_032403825.1 Odynerus spinipes | reverse complement strand
TTTTTTTTTTTTTGTCGGACTTACCTTCTACCGGGCGATGACGTCTGCGAACAAAGAAGATATGAGATGGGAAAGTCACGACTCAAGATTCTTCGCGTAGCGTTTATTGGAGGAGGAAGGAAGGAAGGAAGAAGAAGTAGAAGAAGTAGAAGAAGAAGGAGGTAGAGTGGAAAGTAGTCGAAGGACGAGAGAACGATGGAGGAGGAAGGGTAGAGGGCACTGGCACTCTATAAGAGAGAAGAGAGAAGACGAGCAGCTCTCATTAAAAGTCGAGTATTAATATTTTAACAGACGCTTATCATTTGAACGCGACAATGGTGCCCAACTTGCTTTCTTTCCGCGTTAAACGAGACGCGCGCGTCTTGGACGGGCGATTTTACGAAAACACGTTTACTAGTCTCCATATAGAAATTCCTCGAATGGGTCCACAGCGTGAAGAATATTTAATGTTTATTAATTAGACAAAATTAGCAGCTTCCTTTTGTAATAATTATCGTTCCTTTAAAGTTCATAAAAACAACGATACGTTTTGGTGATAATGATTTGAAAATAGCAACGAGGATGGTAATAATTAAGCAATGCGATTATCCAATAATCGCTTTACAGATTGCCATTCGAACGTTAATAGGATGAACGAGTGGAGCTGTTCTCCTCTCGACCATCGAAGAGCCACGCAACTCCGAAACTTGTTTTCGCGACGCTTGAGCACCGCTGCATCATCTCATATTACATCCGAGATTAATATTAAATTTCACACGATGAGTGCAATTTCATTACCCCCCCCCTCCCACCTATCTTCCCCGTCCTTCTCTCCCCCGCGTTTGCGACTTGCTCCCGTGTCTGCACAGATTCGTTATGTCGTCGCGTAATAAATTGTTCCCTCATAAAAATTGCCATTCAGATTGTCGTACCTTTAAACGATTTCGGAGAACATCGGACGGGCGCAACGGTTTACTTTAATTTAAGAATTCGATAGTACGGATTTAAACTCGGCGAAATGTAAAATAGTTAAACCAGAGACGTATGCATGATAAAATATTCCTGTATGCGTCCGAAAAATTTCTAAATTTATGCAAATGTTTACCGATGAGAACAAAAAAATACGATGTCCCGGAAGACTCGAGGTCTGCACTAAAAGGTTAAATAAAATTTCCCGAGAAGGGCGACAGGCGCAGTCTACAAAAGGTGGTCGTGTCGCACTCTTGACGCGCGAGCTGGCAAAAGTTAGACATTGAGCCTTATCCCAAGGCATTCGTTTGTACAAGCCGCAAGAGCCACACGTATACAGGCACGCGTATTTATGTACATACAATATATATATGTGCATAAAGCACGTAAAGAAAGAGAAAGAGAGTGTGTGTATGAGAGAGAGAGAGCGAGAGAGAGAGAGAGAGAGAGAGAGAGAGAAAGAGATGTGCAGAACGGTGCACAAACGAGGCATACAGGTGCGTACACACTTAAACGTATGATTTTATATACAAGATTTACGTGTAGGTATAGGCAAGCTGTGAGAGGGTTGACTGGGCTCTCCACTCGATCAATAGCCCTCCCTTCCTCTTTCCACGTTCCCTCCCCGGCTGAATGCATGCGATAGGCACCCCATTGCTATGCCACCCCGAAAGCCACTTTATATTTTAGTGGGAATGTTCTACAACCCTTCGGAAGACACTCTCGAACGGGCTCGAAACGTAGGGAAAGCCGTCGGCGGCGCGAGGTACCGTGCGAGTGCGACGAGTCTTTCGCGAGGATCGCTCCGCGAGACGACCAATTGCCCAAGAGTGTTTTTCTTTTGTACTTTTTGCCTTTTTTTACCGTTGACCTTTTGTTTTCGTTCCTTCTCTTCTTTATTTCTTTAATTGTGTCGCTTTTGATTGTATAGTAAGTAGTATTGGCTGATTGCATAGAGTTGGGCTTTTGATGATGATTGAAGATTCCCACTGGCTATGATAATAAGCAATATGAAATATTTTTACCATAATTATTATCATCGATGATTCATCATTAACGTAACCGGTCGGAACCTTCAATCTTTCCTACTAATAGACAATTCTTTCTACTATCTATTATTTTTAGAAATGGAATTAGTTACAAATTCTCACGACATCTTCCGCCAGTCCACGTATCCCCGAAGGAAAACGTACGATGTTGTAGCACGCAACAACGATAATATATTGACACGATAAAACGCGATACAATACTTTCACCTTATATTACATTCCAAGTAACGTTCCTCCTCGTTACTCTGCTTTCTGTTCCCGTGGAAACTAAGGTAGGACATTATTCTCGAAAGAAAAGGCCGTCGTTGGTGGGATGTGGGTGGAGGCACAAGAAGGCGGAGGGAGGAGGGGGGAGGGGGAGTTCACCTGAATAGTTAAAAAGGTCTTCGAGAGAGAAGCGGAGCGACGCTTCGACGATGAATTAAGGGTATGACGTTAATCTTAACCGCGGCATGCGGACATGCTATCACGACATGTCGTAAATAACGATAAGGTGGGAGGAGTGAAGAGTGGGGTGAGTGGGTGAGGGGAGGAACGTTGAAGAAGGTCTTTAAAGAAACATAAATCAAGGAATAAATTGATCCGTGCTGCTTGGTACCAGCGATCCTTTCCGTCTCTAATCCACGCTCCTCGGAATTGTTTACAATATGGCGCGCGATTCCGTCGCCGGGGCAAACTTTCGATAACCGAGCGAGTGTTACAAGGAAGAAACGAGGACTTCGGACTTTCGCGTTAGTACAATTCGGGACTCGCGTTAGCCGAATGTGGGTTTTAGCGAAATTGCATTAGGTATGCCGAGAAAAATTTGTCACTTTGTGCTCTTTGTCGGGCGGAGGAGAATCAACGAAAATGGGTCCTCGTTCGATCGCGTCTTGCTATAGATTATTGTAGCTTCTCGAAATGGATTTGTCTTATCGCCATTGTTATCGTTGTTACGTTGTAATTTTTCTGTGGTGCTGGTGTGATTGAGATAGCGAAGAAATTGAAAAGAAGACAGGCACTGGACACTGAAGATAATCAACGGTCATCGTTTAACATTTCCACAGAGTTTCATTTTAATCCGAATCCAGAGAGTCGAGGGAAACTTCCATGGCGAGAGGAGATTTTCTAAAATTGCCAACTGCAAATGGACGGAAGGGAAGGGGTTAAGTCCGCTAAAGGAGGAACTTGTCGGAACGGGTGGTAAACAGAATGGTAAAAAGTTATTGTTTTCTTACGAGCCGTTGTAGAATCACCGGCGTTACTACAATGCGATGTTGTACATAACGATAACGGTAACTCTGCTTCGCGAAGAAGATGGTGGGTGGGGGAACGAGACGGTAGTAGTTCTCGAGAGGGTGAGTTTCCTTACCGGTTGGCTGGGAGGTCGTACGTACGACCCATAAGAATTATACTGGGTCACGTTTTCACGAAGAAGAAGACGCAGAGTGGGCTTCGGGAGGTGTGTGGGTGGAAAGGGGTTGGTTTGACTTTGACTCTCTCTCTTTCTCTTTCTCTGTCTTTCTCTCGTTCTCTTGCTTCCTGCGCAAGGGTATAACGTAGCCCCCATTGTTTTTCGACACACTTTCTCTCACCCTCGCCGGTTCGTGAGGAAAACAATGCGTGCTTCGGCTCGACTCCTTAACTCTCTTCCATCTTTCTCTCTCTCTTTCTCCTTCCACGTCTCTCTCCTTTCTCTCGCAGTCCTCATTAAGTAAATCACCATCGTCGCGGCTCCGGCCAAAGTGAAAATTCCCCCATGGACTGGTAGATAGGGTGGGGTTAGAGAGTTCCGAGGGTGGGTTATCCCTTTGTAGAGCCGGAAATCCGAGCTGGTGAGATTAAAACATCGAGATACGTGCGAGCACGCGACAATTTCTCTCTCTCTTTCTCTCTCTCTCTCTCTCGTTCTCACAATTTTACACCCTTTCGTCCCTTTTTTCGTCATTGTTCCCGTCGTTAGGTTTCTATTTTTTTTGTTTAGAGATAGACCATTGTATCGTACGTTTGACTTTGCATCATATTGCATTTTTCGAGTAACGATAATTACAACATGTGTATGTAATAAGTTGTCAGTAAAGTGCAGTAATTTATTTCTCTGGCGTCTGTGTTCTTTTTTTAACATACGTTTATCGATCCGCGTCGCAAATGAAAATGAATATAAGCTTTTAAATAAATTCAAAGTCGACGTATGTATCTTTTACACCAATCGCTCGAAGAATTAAGCGAGAGTTCGCGTAAATCGAATTGATATCGTAGTGGCATCGTTAGCGTTGGAATAATGCACAAAATTAAAAATAAAAATAATAATTATTATAAAAGTGTTGCGCGTAATCGCATCTCTGTTTCGTAATAAAAATATACAATTAAAAATAATTATAATGCGAGTGTGTAATAAGCGACATTCTAAAATATTTATTCGATTCGAAATTTTGTTGCTACGTATATCTACATAAATCGGTCGTAATTTTCAAACACGGTCTAAATAGTTCGATCAATGCTCTAATCTCTACAAATAGAGATTTAGAGCAATTTGATAGATTGCGCACGTAACTACCGCTTTAATTAATAAATCATTTTCAAATGTCCCAATTACTATTCAACGATCAACTTAATTTGCCTAGGATATTTCAGAATATTAAATTAATCCATCCATCTATCTCTAAAACACGTTTATCACTTTTTGTTGATTTACTTCAGGACCACGTTATTCGATGAGATCTTAAGTTCGAGGAATTCATTAAAACGGTATCATCGACTAATTAATCCCATAGTTTTAACGATTAACAAGAGCCGCCATTTTTCTATAACTGCGCCAAATACGAATATGCCTTCCGTTCTTTTTTATATATACATGTATATAACGCAAACAGACGGTGAAACGGGCATTGCTCGAATAAAAAACCGACAGAGAGAGAAAGAGAGAGAGAGGGATGAAGAAGGGAGGGAGAGAGAACGTTGTGATCGTTTCATGGAAGGATCGAATAAATCGACGATGTGCAATTGCGCACGCATACGTACAACCGTACACATGTTGTATGCACGTACCTACGTTGAGTCCGGTAGACGACGAAGCGAGAGGGCAGGCAAAAAAGAGAGAAAGAGAGAGAGAGAGAGAGAGAGAGAGCAGGGGGTGAAATCGTCGAAACTCAACCGCCATAATGACCCCGGATGATACGCGGTGCGAGTGTACACGCAATGACGATCGCAATATGCACCAAAAAATCATCCCCGATCGAGATTTCGTTTAATTAATTTTTTAATTACAAGTCTCATCGCGATGAGTCGCTCGCTATCGTACGATACCGTTGGCGCTCGATCGCTATGGGATTTTTTTACTTTTTTCCCCTATAGGTATAACATGCATACATATATATGTATGCGAACTACTACCCGTGCACCAGGAGGTTGGGAGAGATCGCGTCGTGATTATTAATAATTTTACAGAAATTATTTCCCTCGCATTTGCTTGCTCGCCACCCCATCTGAATTTTATTCGTACGAAATCGTTTTCCGAATCGTTGTAAAGTCTCCTTCTCATTTGTGTGTATGTGTGTTTTTATTATTTTTTTATTTTATTTTTTCCAAGGCAGATAGCGGGGGAGTTGGCACGTCCGTCCATACGCGACCCCTTGAATTTGTACCGTTTTTAATGTTTATCGCTTCTTTTCCTTTTGTATAAATTTTATTTCTTTTTATCCTCGTATCGCGTTACATCCCGAAGTAAATAAATCCACTTGCCGTAATTCTCCCTACGCCCTACGCGAGTTTCTTTTATCTCTTCTCCACTCATCCTTTTTCCCGCGTCTTCTACTTTTTTTTTGGTTTCTTACTTACGGAAACGAAATCATTGGATGGATCGAGATTTATGGAACGGTATTTTGCGTCCATAGCTATGAGGAAAAACAAGCGGAGTAACAAGCCGAGGGTTATCGGTTACAAGGTAGAAAAGAAGCGATTCTTCTCGCGAGCGCGGAGAAAGAAGAAACCGACGAGGGAAAGAGAAAGAAAGGGAGAGTGAGGGAGGCAGAGAGGGATAGAGGGAGAGAAGAGTGGGAGAGAGACAGAAAGAATAGGTCTCTCTTTTATTAAACGAAAAATTGGATCGTGCTTGTCGGAATGCAATATTTCGACGGATTCATTTGGTGGAAACATTTCTTCCCCGGGAAAAAATTCAATCAAATCCAGAAGGTGACAGAAAGTAGAGAGAAAGAAGGAGATAGGGTGAGCAGCGTAGAGAAAGAATAAGAGAGAGCGAGAGAGAGAGAGAGAGAAAGAGGGAAGGAGAGAGGTGAAGCAAGAGACAAACACGCAAACGGCCCATCGAGAGAACTTTTCGAAAAATACGAAGAAAGCTAATGGAAGATTACGCGATATGCGAGCTATGGTGTTTTTTAAATTCACCAATCTTTCCGATAAAAGCATTATTGGTTATGTTCAAATTGTGCAAATCTCATAATACGCGTAGCCTATCAAGATCATTTAATTACGTCAGAAAAAGGTATCCCCAACAAAAATTCGACCCCAGCGAGACGCAATGGTATAAGCCCCCTGATTCCGCGACGAATTCTTTCCACGACCGAAATACAATTACATTCTCCTCGAGTCGACCACTATGAATTTATAGCAGTCCCAATAAATTAGGCTATCCACTCCACATACCATTACCACCGAGCACCGGCCACCACCGTTCGAAACTATGCCGCTCGGAGGTTGAGCGACTTATTTTCCCGAAAACCATAAAAAAGCCGAAGAAAAGGAGAACACAAAAAGGCCAGCAATGGCAACCCGACCCCATCGTTCTCGTATTACTATCCACCACCCCCCGGTTCAGCCCTCTGCAAAAAAAGGGAAAAGAAAAAACAATTTAGCACCATTTACACATAGTAGGGGGTAGGTTGGTGGCGGGGGTGGACAGTTCGAATCGGCGCAAGGCACTTTGGTTCGGGTTTAATTTAGCCTTATTGCCCCGAGTGGTATTGCATCGCGAGAGCGTCGTGGGGTTAAACTTATCCTCCCAACCAACCACCCTTCCCCCCCATCCCCAAGCCCTCCGCCCATCGAGTCCATCTCTCTCGCCATCCGAGGATGAAGTTACTCAAGGTTACTCTCAGGAACGACGAGGACGACCGGTTTCTGGCTTCTTCGTGTCCGGGACGATCCGTATCAGAAATTAGGAAACCAGCTAGGACTTTCTACCTTGATCCTCTGTCTCTCTTTCACTCTCATTTAACGGACTCGCAATAAGAGTCTAGCTAGTAGCCGCTACCTATCTTTCTATCGTTCTCCTTCTCTATCCTAGCTGCTATCCCCTCCAAAAGTCATTGTACGACCCTCCCACGCTGTCGCCAATCATCTAGCTGTCTCTTTCTAGCTTGGCACCTTCTACTCGACTAGTTCGTTTGGCTCTCTCTCTTTCTCTCTCTCTCTCTCTCTCATTCTCGTTCCTTCGGGCTCGAAGCGAGGCGGAGGCCTCGTGTGGATAGAGGGTGGGTGGCTCGGATTCAATTATCCGATATTAAACTGCCCCTAACCACGCTCGTGTCGACCCCTTTGGCTGTGTGAGTTCAAATGGTTGTTGCTAACCCTCCTCCTTCTACTCCTCCTCGCTACCTCTCCCCAACCCATCCTACCCCTAGAAGTATTAGATTGAATGGACTTGGTGTTGTACTTGCTGTTACCCGTTGGAGATACGCCTAAAGGTGGTCGTTATACGATCGGTAGGATTTCCGTGTAGACCTTCTCTCTCTCTCTCTTTCTCTTCTTTCTCGATCTAGTTCCTTCTTCTTTTCCGATTGGATAACGATCTGATTTCGTTGTTACTCGGGAGTGTCGGTATCAGCGGTGATATTGGCCGATGCTCTTCGGTTTTCCGAGCAATTTTATTGCGTTTGAAAATTTGTGGTGGTTTCTGGAGAAATTGAAAATTTTTTGAAATATTCGCATGGCGATTGAAATTCTAATTCTAATGATAATTCTAACGATCATTCTAACTCTAATGATCGCGTTAATATTCTCATTATACTGGGAACGTTAAATTATTTTTTACTAACGATACTTCAGGTGGATACGACTATCATCGCGCACGTGTGAAAATGAGTTTATAAAAACTTGCTCGAAAGTTGAGCAGCGCTGGTAACTTGTATTATATCCGAGTCATTTAGTTTCTATCTAATTAGGCGCAAATTTTATAATACTTTTATACCGCATTTTTCCTCCTGGTCTCTCTATACGCTATCGCTACCGATACCGATTACTTTCTTGTATAAGCTTTCGAGGATAGGAAAGAAATTGAAACGCGTATGATATGTAAGGTAAATTTTGAGAAAATAATGAAACATTTATTATTATAGAAACAGGCTTATTAGATTGAACTCTTTTCCGTTATTATTGGTAGACGCAACTTCATCTTTATAAGTTTAAAAAACCCAGCGTTATTACCATTTTTAATGAAAATCGGAAAATTCGCTTTATCAATTATCGGTGATTAAAACCACAACGAATATATTACTAACAAACTAAATTCTGTAAAAATCCATTTTTCATGCAATCACGGTCCTTTAAAACGTCTAACTCAGTTTAAATAATTAACATATGTAAAAACAGGCAGTGTAGAAATTATTTTAATTAACAATTTTGGAATTACTTTAATTAAACTTTAGTGAAATATGTTATGCCCATATTTATAATATATTAATTATATGCTATATTGTCATTCTACTACAAAGATTTAATAATCCAATCGCTATTATAAGAAATCGGTTCATTATTCGATCGCTCGTATACTTAACAGGCTCTACATATATCTATCAATTAGAAGCAGAGCCGGAAGTCGATGGTTGATGGATAAAAAAAATGAACTTTGAGCGAAGGTGGGCGGTATGATCGTGTGTACGAGAGAAAAAGAGAGAAAGACAGCGAGAGAGCGAGAGAGACCGAGAAAGAGAGAGAACGAACCGGACCATTTATTCAGCTTACCGCAGCGCCACGAGCTGTGCATTAACCGATTGGAAGAGCGATTAAGAGCGGCCATTCTTTTTCATTCGATAGATCGAAAGGTCTCTAACGACGAGGCGTTATTTATCGCTCGCTCCGGCGACACTTTGCGCTTTTAATCGACGAGCCCAGTTCGGCTTCTTCTTCGTAGTTAACTACCAAGCGATACAGCCGCCAGCCCAGGATTTCTTTCACGGTAATATTTTATTAAAATTCATCTTATTGTTAAAACGACGCTGACAGTTTGTTGATAATGTTAATTAAAGGGCACATCTAAAACACAACTTCTAAAATAATAATTTTCTGATTTCGGACCACGTCGGGAACGGTACAGTGACCAGGTTATTCAATTACATTAAGGGTCATATTATTATGTTAAAGGGTCATTACTTAATTACATCAAGGGTCATACACGTGTGTCTTAATAGATAGCGAAGTCGATAATTTCTTACGAAGAAATAAAGCGTAAATGTGAAATAAAGTCTTTCCAAATAATTTCTATTAATATGCAGAAAGACAATTCTACAAGTGACGGGCCAATGTCTGTGTTTAAATTTTGGAGCATCCTGTTTTCAGTTCGTTATATGTAGATACTACGTGCCGGTTGTATGAAGTGCATCTTTAATAAATTCTACGTATCATCCCACGAACTTCTCGTTTTTTCCATAGAATCGCATTAATGTTCAATATTTGTTGATTAAAACACAAAATTTGACCCACTTCCTTTTTCTGCGTCGATAATATTTCGGGCTTTATTTGTATTGGAGTATTAAATCTGAACGATTCTATATACATATTTTTAAAAGTTAACGAGTTACAGTGAAATTGTAGATTAAAAAACGTGATATAAAACCGAAACGAGAAGCTCGGTTCGGAGCTTTTCGAGTTCTCGTTCAATACGAATTCTAAATATTATTTACGTAGATAATACGTAGACAAGTACCTATAGTCCCGTTGCATTTATACGCGTTGAGATTAATTGGAGAAGATCGCGCGTGAAAGGTATCGACGAACAAGCGACGCGGAGATAATAATATAATCGTTTAATTAGGAAAGCAAACTCTCGTTAACCAATTAATCAAACATTCCAGCCATTTAAAAGTTGAAACGAATTTTCGATAAAAATGATCGGCCGACTGACGCGAACTCTGTTAAAAAGAAAATTGTTCGTTTTGGGAGAAGATTTTATAAAATTCTGGCGAAGAAGCTTTGGATAGGAATTTATGGACGTATACTAAGTGTATTATTTATCTAATTTAAAACAAATTTAACCATAAAATTACTTTACTTCGGGAAAACCTGGGGAAACCGCAAAATATTCAGCAAAAAGGGGAAAGATATGGATGAAAGAAGAGAGCAAATAAAACATTACCACCGTTGTTATAAAAGAAGCCTAACAACTCTTAAAATCATAGGAAAGTACTCGAGAAAAGACGAAATGCGAAGACCGTGGACGAGCGACGTAGCCGTCGAAGTCGATGGACGCGTTTTATCGTGAATGTGCTAAAAGCAAAATCTTTCTGATACAACCTCGGAACCTTTTAGCGTCTCCTCGAGTGAAATTCAAACGAAGTTCGAGGACGTCCAAGATGGAGAGAAACGTCTAACGTTCGCCGCGATCCATCTCTTAGCACTTTTTCCACGACGCATCTCGGGCTCTATACTTTCTTTTATTCCTTTATTTGCGATCTCGATAATTTTTGGGAAACGCTGGAAAGAACAACGTGTTATTGGTCAGCAATGGTCAATTTGTGAAAGTAAAATATATAAATTGTTTATTAAAGATTTATATTTTATTATATTATTTATGAATTTCAGAGTGTTATTACGTTAATTACGTTATTCAAAGTAAATTCACGTTTACGTTCTAATTCCAATGTCAACGTTATTATCAGTTTCCTTTTCCAACGTTATTAAAAAGGTATTTGATTAAGTAACTTAAACAACGTCAGTTGCAAAACAACTAACGCAACCACGTGAATAACGAATGAGAATTATAACGAAGCGAACGAGTATAGTGTATATAATCTTTCACGGCATAAAACTGGTACCGTTATGATGAACAGTATTTCCCGTAGGGTACATACATACATACATACATACATCATCGCTCGATAAAAACGAGCGATAACGAGAAGCGGATGTAGACAGCGTAATTATTAAATCGATAAAGACAAGGTATAGTAGTAGCCTCGGTCCGACCGAACGAATGCATTAGCAATAACAGTAAATAAATCCACCAACTTACCCACTAAACGACATAATTAATTATCGAATACGGTGTGTCGTGAACGCTATACTAGAATAGTATAATAACAATCAACGTTCCAGATCATTATGCATTCTCCAGAAGAAGATCTGGATTTTAGTCTTTATTTTAGTTTCAGCTTTTTTCCAATAGTAATTAATAATCCATAAATAATTAATACGTAAGTAATAATTTTCTCGTAAAGTTATTGTTATATCTTTGTTGCTTATCGGGAATAAAGCTTGGTATTTTCTAAATAACGTTCTCAAGTAATAAAACAGAGAAGAAAACGATCGAAAGAGAGAGCGAGAGAGAGAGAGAGAGAGAGAGAGAGAGACTTCTATAAACAATATTCCAATGGAATCGAAGCAACCTCTGCAACGGTATCGAATCGATCGTAAAAGCGAGTTGGTGTATATCGCGAGAAGTCCCTGTGGTGCGATAAACACATTGTACCCCAGCCTGGTCTCAAACCTCTCCTACCCCCATCCCTGAAACGCTATCCAGTAAACGACGTGACTTTGTCTCGATGAGAGTAAAACGTATTTTGCACGAGAGTAACGAGTGTACGAAGCGTTGTCAAAAGACAGCGTTAAAACGAAAGATTGAGAGAGGGATGAGGTAGACGGTTTATATGCGTGCAGCAGAAAGAGAAAGAGAGAGAGAGAGAGAGAGAGAAGGGGGTGGAGGAGAAGAACGAGTGTTGGTAGGAGTCGAGCTTTCCGAAAATCCGCCTTAGTATGGTAATTGATTTAATTTGGGGGATGAATCCACCCTTAACGAACGGCGCGCCGCCTCGATGGTAGTGGTGGTGGTGGTGATGGTGGTGCTAGTACTGGTGGGGGGGTGGGGGTTCAGTTGGAAGGCTAAAGGGACCGTAAAAGCACTGCGACGTCTATTTGAGGCGAGACGAGTGTGAAAGAGAGAGAGAGAGAGAGAGAGATTTAGAGACGAAGGAGCGTCCACGCGAGAAGACGAGCGCCTGATTACTAACGATCTGATTAATTCATGATTTTTAATTAAGGGGAAAAGTGTGGGAGCACGGTACGACGTCGACGACGTAGACGACGATGATGATGGCTCCCACCCGCGAGATATGGAAGATTATTTAACCTTCCGTCCGCAGAATGAATTTGTACGAGTAATTATTACAAGCATAATTACGAGATACCGTCGTATAATAATTATCGGGGCATGCCCTTTCACGCGTCGATGTTTTCCGTTGTGTTCGCGATCGGATGACATCTTGGAGAATTAAAAGGAAGTAAATTAAATGAGGAACGAGGGAAATTATTATCGCATAGGTATATAGTGCTATGGTTACAGCTTTCTCAGCGAGACGTGAAAGATATATTTATCGATATGTTTTTTAATGGGCAAGATGTCTTTGAAATTTCTATTGACAATCCAACATTTAGACCTGCTAATATCGATATACTTTAATAAGTAAGTACCCTACTTATTAGATCACGTATAAATACGTTGAAAAGACACACGAATGTAAAAAAAAAACTGCAAATTAATTATATAGTAGGTACTACGTGTATGTTCGATGAAAGGAAGAGGAAAAAAGAAGAAGAAGAGTAAAAAGGTACAGAGATATCAATAGGATGCTTCGATTTAATTTCCGACGATTCCGGCACGCTCATTCGCGAGCCCGTTTGCCTGTTCGCATTGACTACGATTCTCTTTTTGTCGGAAATGATTTTATATTTCCCACTTATTTATTACTTCCACTGCAAATTAATTAACGGCAACCAATGTGGCCTCGCCGTTATTACCAACTTATTTTCCAACGTATCTCTTTTTTTAACCAGGGTCTCATTATGCACCGCTTCCACCCATTCTCCCCCTTTTCCTCTTCAATCACCCCTTCTCTCCCATCCTCCCTCCTTTTCGTTTTCTCTCTCTTCGTATCGCGGTCGAACGAGCATATATCGCTTATTTTATTTTATTTAATTCAACAAACTACTTCAACCCCCGCGTAATATCTTCATAAATTCAATAAACGAACCAAACAACATTTTAAATTTCATTAAACGAATTCCACCTTGCTCGGATGAGCGGGACCGGCGGGTAGCGAGCGAGTGAACGAGAATGAGTGAGAGAGAAAAGAGAGAAAAGAGAGAGAGAGAGCGCGTGAGCCTCCCGACGCGGAATTTGTTTCATCAAAATTTTCAAATGCGACGATACGCGTACAATTTCATAGTTAGAGAGTCGATGAAAATTCGTGGAAAACGGAGAAAGAATTGTTACGCTTCGCGAAGGGAGAGAGATCGACTGCCTAATTTTGCACGAAATACGGAAGGTGCCGCGCGTTCGACGATAGAATGTAGGACGAACGTGAACTACTTTGAAAGAGTGCGGATGAACGCGAAGGAACGAAAATGAACGTAGGCGAGTGCATGTAAGTGCACGAGATTTATTTATTCGCGTTCACAGAATTATAACACATAATCAGGAGGGAGGGAGAGGGGAAATCACAAAGAGGGAAAGGGTGAAGAAAGGAAACAAGGCGTTAGTGCGTGCAAACACCTCGGCTCACATTTACCTCTCTCGATCATTAGGCTCGTCGACGATCTTAAGCGGCGCGCGGCAGCGTTTTACCGATCGAGATGGAAAGATTAGGATCGTATTCATCCGTGCAAGAAGAAGAAGAAGAAGAAGAAGAAGAAAAAGAAGAGGCTGCGGAGGAGGAAGAGGAGGAGGTGGTAGAAGCGAAGGAAGAAGAGGAGGAGAAGGAGGTGGAATAAGAATAAGAAGAATAATAAGAAGACGATCGCGGTGCGTTCGTGTGGACTTAAGAGTGCAGGCGACGTGAAAGTTCATTAGAGGCGGCCCTGATGGACACGTGCATTAATCAAGATTTTAATTACCACCGCGTGTAACTGCGCGCTCGGCTAAAAACTAAACATACCTCCACCTCCTCCCGGGGTACCTACTCTAACTCCTGCTTATAACGGAGCCCGGGCTCGTAGCTAGAGCTAGAGCCAGCTCTAATTAGAGCTCTTCTCGAGGCTCGAAGATTAAAAGCCAGGCCTAAGTGCCGGCGCGATGCGCGAGTTCTCCCTCTCTCCCTCTCTCTCTCTCTCTCCTCCTCCTCCACCACCATCTCGCTCTCTTTCTCTTTCTCTCCCCTAGTCTTTTCGCTTTCTCTCGCTCTTTCACCCTCTCTCTCTCTCTTTTCTCTTTCTCACGAGCGTTCACTAGCAGACACCTCGCTCTTTCTCTCTCTAACCCGTTCCTTCCTCCCTCTCGTTCTACCTACCTCTTTTACGCTCTTTCCCCTCCTGTATATTCCCCTCTCTATTTCTCTTTCCCTTTCTCTTTCTGCTTATCCCCACCTCACGGCAGCCCGTTTTTCCTCCTCCGTTTCGTTCCGTTTAATAGCGATCGGCCATTCGCGAAATGCGCGAGCCGGAATCTCGCGAGTAAAAGAGCGAAAACCAACGAGAGTTTCTCGGAAGCTCGAACAAAATAGCCTGATAATCGCATGGCTCTCTTCTCGAACGAAGAATCGAAACTCTCTTTTTTCTGCTCTATCCTTCTCCCTCTATCTGTCTTTTTCCTTTTTCCTCGAGACTTCGCTTTTCGGATTTCTTTCGCTTTCGCGGCACGCGGTTTTCGAGATTTAAACTGTGGAAGCAGTTGATTTTCACGAGCTCATGGGATATACCGGCAGGTTTTATACCTGCAGTACCTATCCACGACTTTTTTGCTTTCACCACGTGTTTCACAGAACTTTTTCTTGTATGCGAATATTTATCGCGAGACACGGACCACGAGATTTTTATTGCGGTACTTTTGTTAATTAGTCGAGCAACGGTCTTACTTTATATTTTTATCTCGTATGCGATTCAATCGTATGCTCGAACAAAACAAAAGCAGACTTATTTGTCGATCTATAAAATCTCTCCTCGCGCGTAGGCCCCTTTTATCCGCAAACGAATGGAGTCAGCGCGCGAAAACGTAGTAATTGTTACTACACCGCCGAAATCAGAATTACCTACATGGATTCTCACGGGCTGCCGAAAAAAATGGAGAGCAGTCCAATTACCAGCGGCACGTGAAACTCGTATAACAAACGAAAACTGATAGGTGACAGTCCCTGAAACAGACTTCGTCGTCCATATTTGTTCATGTACAAATCGGATTCTATGATAGAGTACGGGCGCCATTGTGACGCGAGGACAGTGCTGAAAATGAAATTCTAATACACGTTGCTGCGGAAGTTGTTGAATTGTCGAATTACGACGAAGTTCGCGACTATTTTTAGAATCATCGCGAATGAAGTTGAAAAAAGTCGGGGAAGGAAGAAAATGAAAAGGTGCGAGAGCGTGATCAAACTCCGCCAAAGGTTGGACGAATTTCGGGGCGGTGGTGGGGGGTAAGAGAGGGTCTATGGAAAGTACGAGGAAGAGGAGGAGGTGGTGGACGGCCAGTAAAATCCACAAATCACCGAATAAACCAGAACAATGACGGGTGGTAGCGGGTGTACGAGGGGTGGCTTGCGAGTTTCCCGGTGGTGGTCCAAGGGAAGAGAACCATCGTTGGTGACCGTACTGACTGGTGGTATGGGGCTCGGAACGTCGAGGACCCACTACACAACGAAACGCGTAGCCCACCGACGATAAATTTGTCCGTGGAGTCAATAACAGAGGCTGTTTCTGTGATTTAATGACACCTGCCTCCGCATCCACGTCGCCCTCGTTCACCGGCCTGTTTGCCTGTTTTCGCTTTTCACTTCATTCTCTGCTTTCCTCGTGTTCAGGGCTTTAAGGCTGCTCATTCTTCCTACGGCGATGGTTAATACTTAATGGGGATATCGAGCGACTCGAAAGTTGTCAAATGATTTCTCTTATTTTCTTGCTTTCTTGCGTGAATACTTTAGTTTGTTAACGACGAATACGTTTAATCCATATAAAATATGTTTTCCAATAATTATTCAACTTTTCCAACGTCCACGTAAAAATAACATTATTAAGTATTCACGGAACGCATATTTGCTTCGCGAATTTGTGGCAATGAGCGGTAGGATAACACGGGCTATTATTACAGTAACATTTATGGCCTCGCAGTCGGCATAGTAATCACTGAAGCAAGCGACGTATTCGCCTAACCGAGAATACCGGAAAGGACCGGTACATCGTCCACATCCGTTATCAAACCACAGCTCGAATGACGCGCGTATAACGTATCGGAGTGCGGCTTCTCGCGTCATTTATACGATAAGGAGCCACCAACCCTTATGAATACCTCCATTATCCCTGCTTCGGCCGTTCCTTCCCGTCCAACATCTCTATCTCCATCTTTTCCTCCCTTCTCTATCTCACTCTCTTCTACGTAGACGCGCTTACCCTTCCATTATCCGACATAACGATCCGTTCTGGATCGGTAGCGATAACAGCCATGAAATTAATCTCACTATTCGTTTAATAATTGCGCGAACGAAGGAATAATATTTGTTTTGTAGAAAGTGGCGGGTGTTGTTATTTATTTATTTAATTTAATGGGTTAAAGCACATTTTTATTACACGTATGTAGACATTACAGAAAAGACTGGCGCAATAAATTAGTATCTACGCTAATTTTTTTCCGATTCATCTTGGGATATGGATAAAACGTCAGAAAGAACAGAATACTTATAAACTTTAACCTCAACAGCTATATTATAAATTAATTTGATAAGGAAATAGTTAATAGATCGATGCTTCGATACATTTATCTGATTAATCAATTAAATATAAATCAGATTATTGATGAGCACTCATTTAACCGATTAGGTCGTTCCCCAATTAATAATTTGGTCCACTCTTTCGATTTATCGCGTCCGTAGCATTTTGTGCATTAGTTAAATATTTAATTGGAAGTCCAATCGATTCGCCAATTTATACAATTACTTAAATAAAGACAAAGTAATAAGTGAGTTTCTCTTTGGTGGAATCCTTTATACAGGTGTGGTTTACGTAACCGAAATTACGTGACTCGATAAATATTAATTGTTGAGAAAGATTATTCCATCAAATTCTACTATAAAATTCAGAGAAAGCCAAATGATACTGTTTTCAAACATTTATAATAAATATTTGCATTAAGAATGAACGAAAAGTAACTTTATTAAAAATATTGTATGTAAATTTCAAAAATAATCGCTCGAAATTACTTTTTTACGAAAAACATTCTCAGTCATCGTACATGTTTTTACATCAAAGGGAACTTTGAAGAATTCAATATTTATTTATACAAGATAAAAATTGTATTTTTTGGATTGACATCGTATTTTTCATGCGAAGCAATTCCTTTAAATAAATACAAATGGCATTCTAAACGCAGGATACTATGATGAAAAAAATGTACGAAAATAGAACGGTATTTAGTCAGTGTTAATAAAAATTCTTTTCTTTACGATATAAGGCCTAACAATTCATCCAATCACATAGAGCGTGAACGATTAAATACATACATTTATTATCGATCGAAAGAGAAAAGTTTAAATTACGCGGTCTAAGCTCGATGTCGCGTAAGTGTCACGCGACTCCGTCCTGCGAACATAATGGCGCTAAGTAGAGTCATTATGCGGCTTTGTTGTCACAATCGAGATCGTTCACAGAGTCCATTGTACGCACCTGCCATGCAGCGTCCATACCTGCTTGCTTGCTTGGCTGTTGCAGGTATCGGCTCGCAGCGTGGAAGGTAACGATTGGTATCGACCCGCTCGGCCGGCGCGTTTTATCGAAGAGATCCCCCAGCGAAGGAACATAATTGGGCCATTGTTGCATCGTCAACGTTGCTAACCGGTGCCTACTTTCATGCTCGTTATACTTTTCACGTTGCCAGCCAAGAGATTGATCTTATGTGATTTCTCCAGAGCGAAGTTCCATTGTAATAATGAATTGGATTATAATAGTTATCGCGGTGGTTGTAAAGACAGCGGGTATACATCGGTATTTTTAGAAATTACGGATATTTAACACGAGAAAACCTTAACACATTGTATATTATTTATATAGATCGAAGTATAACTCGTTATGAGAATCGACATCGCTACATGTTAGAAGATACGCTTCTTCCTCCAGTGATAAAGATAAGAAGAGGAATGAAATGATCAATCGACCGATAAAAAACGCGATAGCGACCCAGAAGTGTCCAAACGGGTATAACAGGCTGAGGAGGAAGAAGGAAGTTACAACATGGAAGAGTGACAGGTTGATAGGGTCAAAAGTCCTGAGATTAATCGCTGGAAATCGCGTGTATGGATTAGTCTTGCAAACGAGAAGATAACATGTACCTACTTAAAAATATACTTACATCCCTTTGTATTTTGAATTATACCTAAGGTTCCGAAAAAAAAATTATTAAACGAGAAATATCCATATACTTATTCATTAAAGTATGAAGTTCATAGTAGGAAACATAAATAACCAAATATTTGTGTATAAAGAAAAAGTGCGAACTATCAGAACATATAAAGAGAGAAGACAGCTGTCTGTGCTTCAGTGGGCAAACAGGAGAGGAGGGATGGGAATTGTGAGAGTTTGGAGGGTTGAGAAGGGTGGTAGTGATTCGAGTAACGCATATGTCGGTGGACTTTGAAATCGGGATATTGAATTCACGCCGTTTCTGTTTTGACGTATCGCGGCCGGTGATGCGATCCGTCGGGTTTATCAGGACGCGGACGTGCGCGTAGGAAGTGATTTTTTCATTCTAACAAATAGCCTTTTGCGGTTTATCGGATTTCGCCGGGATATCCGCTGGTGCGAAACCAAGCACGCGTTACCATCGTTCAACCCCTCTCCCTCTGCTCTTCCTCTTCCTTCCCCCTTCCCCGCTTTTCTGACACTATCGGTTCTCTTGCAACTCCTGCGTTACCGCGGGAATTTCGAAACGTTGCGACGGGAAAGTGCGGGAAATTTAAACTTTCGATCACCCGATCCCTTCGTATCTTGTACCTTTTTGAAAACTTTACTTCTTTCCTATTCTTCTTCCTTCTTCTTTCCCTTAGGCTTCTTGAGAAAGCTACCGAGGTTCGGCGCGCGCGCGCGGTAACTCGCTCGCGTTCGAACAATTTTCGTCGCGATTTCCGGCACGGTGCGTTCGGCACTTCCGGTACGCGCGTCACTCGTTCCCGCTCGCGCGCACGGGAAATTGCTGGGGAAATTTGAAAGTTCGCGCGATACTCTATGAATTCCAATTGGCTTCGCGACATCTCCGTGACGACGAATCGATCCCGTCCCTTCCTCGCTGCCCTACCGCGTTTGCACTAACGAAGCTTAATGTTTTGTTAATAATTTAAGCTCGAGTCTTGAAAGTTAAAAATATTCTGGCGAGAAGGAATAAAAAAAAGTTTTCAATGGACAACAGAATTAAATTCACGAACGGTCACGTAATGCGACGAACCCGCCAAAAAATCCGTAAATGTATCGCGATGAAAATGTCCACCGCGTCGGCGACGTCTATCGTTTTATTAAGATAATCAGAATCAGGATGGAAACGTAAAAACGATAGGCAAGGAAAGAATGACGGGGGAGAAGGATCCATTTGGGAAAAAACGTAATCGTAGTCGTCGTCGTCGTCGTCGTCGTCGTCGTCGTCGTCGTCGGATATCGCGACGGGACATTGACGTTCGTTTTGAAAAATACGATCGCACGCGATGGAAGCTCGCACAATGAGCGAGTTCGTGGGTAAGAGTGTGCTGGGATGGCAGGCTGAAAGGAGATGCCGGGGTGAGGTGGGGTGTGCGGAAGGGGATATAAACGAGGCGCGGGTGTACATTAGCTAATCGCGCTCTCGCTGCATTATTTATCCGACGCAGCCGCGCATTAGTCAAGCGCGTAGCGCGTGATTTGCCGTGGCAATCATCTCTGATTTGGCTACGCTTTTCTCCTAACCGCCGATATTACGTCTCGGTTAGCTCGATTTTTAACACGACCAGACGACCACTCGTCCTTCGTAGATGGGTTTGGCATTTTTTCGATTATCTCTTGCTTTATTTATTGGAAATTAATGCCCAGTATTTCAAGCTTATTGTTAGTTGGAGCAAAAGTCGAGGGATGTGATATATGGATGAAAGAATTTTTAAACATATATTTTTGTAAATATATCGTATATTTAGCAATATAACAAAATTATACATTTTTTATACAAATTTTAAACGATTCGCAATCACAACAATTTTTACAATATTATATTTTCGCGATAACATATCGATTTTTTGACTCCATAAGAGAAGTATATAATCCAAACTATGAATGTATTTGGATTTAACAATAGAACGCGAAAAATAAATCTTACGAAAAATGGATTTTTCCTTTTTGACCGTTGTACCATCCATTTGCGATGTTTCAAAAATCGTCGATATACGTTACATGGCAACGCGCTTCCCGTGGGTCCATAAAAAAGTATAGGATACGTAGACCATTCTCGAAAAAGTTATTTACAAAGTGTATGTGGGTACCATCGTAGCAGCATCGTATTTGCACAATAGTTAAATATAAATATAGCCACTCATAATATATACAGTTACAAATAATATATATTTAAAATGATTACTATCGTAACTTTCGTTTTCCATCGATCGGACGATGGGAATATGTGGGTAGGATAGAAATACGTAGATTATACGAGTTCCACTAGCGTAGCAACCAATGAAATTGTTCTGTTTTCTTTTAGAAGCCTTACGCGACATTATTAATTTACCACCGATACAAAGCAATTCGAGATTTTGAAAGTTAACGAAGTTTCGCGAGATATACGCTATCGTGAACAGTTTTTCGCTTTTCGAAACCTTACGAGATTGTAAAAGGGTTCATATTTTCATCGCGGCTTTATATTCGTGTACGTTATTAACATTCCGTTTAACTCGGTCGATAGAAATTTTACAAAGGGTTATGGCAATTTATTTAGCAAACGCGTGCTAGGTATCGAAAGAGAGACACCTTCGTACGCCCACGTGCTTCGTGATTCTCTCAAGCCTCGTTGTATTCCGTTGTAAAACACCATCCAACTGATGTGGGAGGATATATCTTACGCGTTCGCACTCAGGTCACACAAACGCGTATGTAGACATATACGCATATACATAGGTACCTACATACAATGCTACCTCGAATATCTCGAGTGGCAGTACTCTTTCGGCCGAAAGTATCCATTTCTGGTACGCTTGTCGAGTGTCCGCGATTATTCAACGTTACATGCGGATGTTCAAACCATGTAGGCCGATTAAAGCCAGGCGACATCATTTTTAAAACGTCGTTGAAACGTCGATTACGTCGTTGTTAAGAAAACATTAGTTTTGCGCATTCGCTTCGTCGTCGTTGAGATTTTTCGTAACTACGTTGCGTCTGAGTTGCAAATCCAGGAAAACCCAGATACAACCGAAACAAATCCAGACACAATCGAGATGTAACTCGACGATCTTTATCCAGTAGCATCGTAGGTACAAATTAAATCATTTAATGCATCGCGATAAGCCACAATTATATATTAAAAAATTCCTCAAATTTGCGGAACTATTTATCTGCCTAGTCATACATGTTTAGACTCTCGTTTCCACTATCTGCCTCTGTTCGAGAATTAAGTGGTCGCAATAACGGCGATATAAGTTACAGAGCCGGTAAGCCCGATATCGTAGCTCGTTGCTCGATAGGTATAAAAAGAACGTTTCTTTCGTTCTTCTTGCATCCTTACGGAACCGGAGACCGCTTTCGTGGCTTTGTGTACGAACTATCGATAATCGAAATGCTCAGGCACACGTTTCTCTTTCTTTTCTCTCTCTCTTTCCTTTTTATGCAATTGCCTTAGAACCTATAGAATTGGTATACGATATCAAGCAAGCGATTATCGATTTTATCAAGCGATAATATAAATACATATAGACCTTTATAGTTATATCCAATTTTGATCCATTTTAAACTCGATTAACGATTCATTCGACTAATGTTTGAGCAGTTACAAATATTCGAAAGGAAGGAATTATAAATTTTTAACGAGCTTAACAGATTCCAAAATGGAAACTTTAAAATTTCTCAAAAATGGTACCACGTTATCGCAACACCTGTAAATGTTACGTTTATTTTATTCCAGGTGCAAGGTGAGCGGCATTTGAGACCTATCCTGTTGGAAGGAGGTGGAAGAGGGAAAATAATTAGAAACGAGAGGATGTATTTCCCATGGGAGAAATCAGAGACTGCGAGAGGTAGGTGAAGGTAAAAGAGTGGGTTGAGGTGGGTGGAGGGTTGTGGGTGAAACGATAGAGAGTCGGTACGCTAATGGAAAGGCCTTCGATACACATTCAGTCCACCCCGTCGTCTATGAACGCGTAACCGTCGATCGATATATCGATACATATTCCGTTCCGTGTATCTGCGGCGCATGCTTACAGGAGTAGCTAATTACGTTTAATATCCTCGATTATGTGTTTGCATCGTATACACATTCCGCGATGCTTTATACCGTTCCCTACTCTCCCTCTTCTCTCGTTCGGCCGTAACTCCTATCTATGATGAGCAACTATTAGAAGAAAAGGAAAAAGGAGGAGAGAGGAGAAAAACTTGATATTTTTACGTACTAACGGTTCAAGCGATTCTTTTCTCTACAAAGTAAATAATTCTATCATTTAAAAGAGAACTTTCGATGTTACTATGAAAAGGTGATCATTTTATCGTACATATTATTTTATAACAGAATATTATACAAAAATTAGTCGAACGAGTACGAACTTTAATTTTCCAGCAATAAAACCGAGATACGTTCCACGAGATACAAACATTCGCTTGTTCGTACTCTAAACCAGCTCGAAGCTGTCGCTAGAACGGAGGGAACAAGCAAGTATGCCGTAGCTAAAAGGGAAATGAGAATGAATGTAATAATATATTTAATATTCGCCGGGTCCCTGCCTCCTCCACTCTCGGTATTACAAGTCAACCAATATTCTCGCCCCCGTTTTACCTCCTTTCAACCCCCCATCCTTCCACTATTCCCCACTCCAATCTTTGGACTCCTTCCCTTTCTCCGGCATCCTTTCTCTTTCTTTCTTCCTCCTGTCGATCTCTCTCTCTCTCTCTCTCTCTCTCTTCGTTCGCCAACCCTTCGAAAGCACCCCTGCGTCTCACCACTTTCCTGTTATCCTCCGAAGCTTCTCTTCTCCGCTCTCTCACCGACTTTCAAAGTGCACCGACATTATTTCCGCTGTAACCAATGCGCCAGGTTGAGAAAGAGAGCGAGAGAGAGAGAGAGAGAGAGAGAGAGAGAGAGAGAGAGAGAGAGAGAGAGAGGTAGAGAGGAAGGGAAGGATGGAGGAGCCTTTTTTTCTGGCGGCATGAAACAGCCTTCGCATTACGTGGAATCGAGAAGAGAGAGAAAAAAAGGAACGCAGGAGTAGGGTGAAGGATCGGGAATTCAAAAAGTGAACGGAAAAGTACGGTGCGTGCGTTCTCGGTCTTCCGGTAGGATTGAAAGGCAGGATTAACTACGTAGTTTTCGTTCTCCCCCCCCCGTTCTCTTTTCTTCCTTTTCTCGCTCTCGGAACATTACCGTTGTTTTGATTCGTTGGCTCGAATACGCCGCCGATTTTATATTCGTTCCTTCGGATTTTCTATCCTCGTACTACGATGGTTTAAGTGATTAATGGTTACGCCGTTGTTACGTTGTCGGTGTGATGGTTAATGGATCTGATTCTTTGGACTATATCTTTAAAAATATTTCTTTTTTCATTTTACATATTTTCTTGGCGATGTGCGAAGCGCCAATACGAACATAAAAACGATGATTCTGATTATCTTTCATGTTGCGATTTATATACTTCAATATTCGTACCTTGTAATACGCAGAAGTTAAAGTTAACCCTTTTATCTTGAAAGTTCGCGAAAGCTGTGTTTCTTGGCGGAACATTTGCAAATTACCTGTGTCTGATTATGTTGAAACTTCGTAGGACTAATGAGGAGGCAATTAACGCCAAAGAAGTATAACGAATTTATCGTAAAATTTAACCGTCTAATAAATTATATATTTCACGCGTAACGCTAAGGTAATATAATTATATAAATATAAAAAGCTTTTCCAGTAACGTAATTGCAATAACAGTGAAATTAACGTAAAGAAATACATACTCCCAGGTAACGAGCTCGTTATTCGTTTTCTCCGTTAGACTACTAAATGGATCGTGGCATGATAGTAGGATGATAGCGGCGATCATTGCTGCCCACGTCAGCGTAAAGCCTGAAATCGTTGAAAATTAAATTTTTCTCCAGAGAAGGTGGCCCCGACCGCACGGCCCGCAGATTCATAAGATTCAATATGCTACGCGAGCGAGCAGGTTGCCAAAGAATGGAAAGAGAGAGAAAGAGAGAGACAAGGGGGTAGAAAGTGGTACGAAGAAGGGGTTGCTTTTATAGTTTACATCAAATACGTGCCTTCTCTCCCTCCTGTTCCCCTCTCTGTCTCTCTCGTTCTCTTTTCTCTCTCTCTCTCTCTCTCTCTCTCTCTCTCTTTTTCACTCGCTCCCTCACGAAACGTGCGGCTACACTTTTACACTCTCTATGCGTCGCTGCATGTTTACTCGCGATATATGAACTAATATCACGTGGTACGTGACGTCAGTGCCGTGTTTTTCACCACCGGGTACCCCCGTACATACTCTTTCACCGTATTCCTGGCCTATGATCCCCTTTTTTCGTTATCTTTTGAGTATCCGAGGGGAGGAAATTCTATGCGCGTTTCTTGTTTCTTGAAATTCGTGTTCCCGCACGTGGGTCTCGTGGTTTTCCTCGAGTTTTCTCTTTTTTATGCGTAAAATGCAATTCCAGCAAAGTTCTGAAATTCGAGCGTGTATCTGTAGGCATTAAATGAAGTCAAAATGCTGCATCCTTCGTTCGATAGGACTTTTCTTTATGTTAGGACTATTTTGTTTAATATTAATACCATCGGGTATCATTTTTTTTCAAGAAGAAGATAACAAAGCCTAAATAAATTGTAGCTAATTTCTTTTAAGTACAATTCCGATGAATCAAACCGAATAAAAAGAATCTATTTTCAATCCGAACGCCATTCTCCAATGGAAGATGTTTAAAGAGTGGAAACCAGTCTTGAGTTCGATATAACTGTAATTGCACAGCCGTTTAGGACGTTAGAGGTAGGTATAGGTATTGACCGAACGATAAATCATCGACTCGGCGTTGCTTATTATGATCGCCCGTTTATGTTCCTGAGTTATAGAGGAGAGAAGGACCATAGAAAATTATGAGATAGCGATAAACTCGGCAAATGAAAATAACCTCGTTCGCGTTCCGTCATTAAAACGATATCGGTTATCGTTTCGTAATCAACTGTTCCGAACTCCTAGAAAAGTTCTGATTTAATATCGTTCGCCTTTAAAACATCACTGCCTGCATGTTTCAGCGGACAGGTGTAGTACGTCCCACATAGATTCGCATTAACATTAAAAAATCTTATCTTCCAATTAGTTTTCATTAAACATTATAATCCCAATCACTTTTACAAATGCGATGAAGCATTATTATTATGGAATATCCTGGACACTCTATCGATTATGTTAATCATCATCGATGTACCGATGAATTTATCAAATCGTTTTACCATCCCATCGTTTCAGCAACGAAATCCGGTCCGTAAAGGCATGCGTATAAATATTTCACATATGGCGTGTAACGAACATGTTGCTCTCGTGTCGTGTGCACGCGCGCGCGCGCAAGAGAAAGAGAGAGAGGGAGAGCTTAAAGGTAACTCGGCGTTCATCGCGACGGCACGTCTTGATTTACGCGAGAGAGGCGTGCCCCGAACGGAAGCCGCAATTAGTTTATTAATAATTAGTAAACGAGCTCGTGCTCCGACGCTACGCGCCTTATACGACGTACGACCTACGGTTTATGTGTGATCGCGAAGGAGGTACCGTGCGTCCCTTAAACGTTCTCGCGAGCAAAACCGAACGCGAACCGGACGAACGAGCCAAGAACGTGCTAACGTCTCGCGCGTGATACTTGATCGCCATAACGGATCCACCATTCTTCTTCTTTTTCTATGCTCGACTTTTTTCTTTTCTTCTTTATTCAAACTCGATGCAACATTTTTTGATCGCTCGTTAGTTATCGCTGCTAGACGAGGAATATCTAACGCTAAGCGATATTTTATGGTCACGAAGGTAGGCATGAAGAGCGAGAGAAATGTACCGTGTAAAATAACGCGCCGTACTTTTGATCGACGAATTCCGAATTCCTCTTGAAGCTCGCCGATCGGATCGGGTGCCTCTCGTATCGCGGATATTTCTCGATCGTTTCTTTTCCACGAGGAAGAAAATTAATGGTTCTCCGGGTCTGAGGTGAAAGTCCGGAATTATACGTTTCCGAGAGTCGTCGATACATTGTCAGGTTATTCATCATTCGTGAGAAAAACTAACAAAGGTAAATTTTTCCAAGTCGTTGTCTCTTTCAAGCACACGCATACAGGTATATCGTTTAAATATATTTTTTAATGGTTATAATAGATATCCGAATAATATAATTATTAAGACAGACACGATCAAGGCAAACAATATACGAAGACACGAAATCTAAGCCCGAAGTTTACGCTTCGTGCCCACTTTAGAATAACCGAACAGACGCTATCTTTGTATCTCACATTTCGAGCTGTCCTTACGTTCTATGAAAAAGAAGTAACCACAGAACCCATGCTCCTGTAAGAGTAGTCGTAAAAGCATCTCTGTCTCTTCCTCTCCTCTCATTCTCTCTCTCTCTCTCTCTTTCCATCCCTCATCCTGTAACGTCTATCCGAGAAGCACGATGCCGGAGAAAGAAACGCCTTCCCCACCTCTTCCACGGCTCTTCCGGTGGCTTTTATTCATAGCGCCGTAACGCTAATAAAAAAAGTGCACATAGGGACGTTAAAGTTGTCCGCGGTGGTGCTTACCAACCACGATCTCCTTCGCGAGTATTCGAAAGGGATCGCGGCTGGAGAGAGAGGACGCGTCCTGTTGCCATCAAGAAGGTCTGCTGTTAACGCGATCCTATAATGCACGTGCACGCACTTCCATATACGTAGCTACTTTGTGCGAAGGCGTTAACAAGGTATGCATTATATTGCTTTAAATATACCAGAATGAATGCGTTCGTACGTTGCGGGTATGCAGGGCACATATCTCGTATTATGCGTTTACGTCTGACTCGGTACACGCATTATCCCCTTGTGTCGCTTTACCGCGAACTTTAAGACGAAGTTACTTGTTTTAGAAAAAAATTTCTTATAAAAATAAGCGAGCAGAAAAATTCATCCAAACGTCAACGTATGCTACCATATGTGCTACAGTTAACCTATGTCCAAACATACGTGTACATGCATAAATACATACACATACACGCTCTACGTGATCACAGGCGCGACACTGCTCGTAAAAAGAGCCCACCCCTGGCACGCTTTTCTCACTTTTTTCTATAGGTGCTTCCTCTCTCTCCCTCTCTCTTTTTTCTTCTCATTCACGCTCGCAAGCTATGCACAGGGACGCGGTCGCCATGCATACGGCGCGAGAAGTACTCGCGTTATGTACCGACAAACTCGAATCGAGTACGGTTTACGATCGGTTTATTTGCGAGCGGCTCGTGAGACGCTTCCAGGAAGAAGGATGCCACGAACAGCGTCGTTTTCTTCTATTTTTTTTCTTCTCTCCTCGCTTTCTCTCTCTCTCTCTCTCTCTCTCTCTCTTTGTTTCTCTTCATTTTCACTCCTTGCCTCGCCATTTTCTCCTTTCTGAGAATTCACGCTTTGACCCTCTCGCTTTCGGTCCTAATATTTTTAACGTTCAGCCTACACGTATATATAGACACGTGTTTGTACGAAACATAATGATGTTTGGATGATTAGGATGATAGGATTAGAAGTAGGATGCCGTTAGGATGTTGCGAAAAGTATAAGTGCGGCCCTGGGTAAGATATACTTTCTATACTTATTATACTCCACGTACGTGCATATCGGTACCGAAAAAGGATTTGAAAGAATGAAATCTTCACGAGACGAGTATTTCTAAAAAAATGTAAGTCATATTCTTTGTTACATAATCTTCGAGCATAATCCGAGGAAATAATCCTTTTCCTTTTCTCGCGAAGTTTGTTAAAATATTCTACTAGGTAAGAGCAAGAAACGCGTTGGAAGCAATGGCAGCACCGTTTCGTTAACGTTACGTTATAATCATGTTACAAGAAAACGCGCGGCGAGATTAATTGGTGGGGGAGTTGGTTGGTAAAGCGTATCAGTTTGCTGGTTTGTTAAGCAAACTGCTTACGTCTTTGGATGCGAAAGAAGAAGAAGGACGAGGTTGCAGGATAGCGTGGTTAAAAGAAAGCTCGTTACACTGTGACAAGTGCCCGGTATCCTCATAATTATCACATCCAACGTAATTACAGAGAACGTGCCTTATCCTAACCTAACCAACTTCGTTGCTCGTAAACGACGACTACGGGCACAGGAACGGGTATCTCTTCTTTTACTTTGCTAACGCTTAACGCCGTCGTACAATTGGAAATATCCTTAAAGGAATGATTGTTACCCCGCGTTCTCGGTGTTACCGGAGTTACATCGGAATTTACCGTCGAACGTCATTATTTGCTTCTAATTATTTATCTTCGTCCGAAAGTTTCCGTTTCTCCTTCGTCGTTCGTAATTATGGAAAATGAAAGAAAAACAGTACTGTATTCGTTAACGCGTATGCTAATACGTTTGCACCGATGGTCCATTATTTTTTTACTTTCTTTTAAAATGAAATATTAAATTTTCTCTTTCGATCGAAGTATACCTACGAGCTACGGTATTCTTCAGTTTGTAATATAATGTAATAACATTCCAAGATGCCCGTCATTCTGGACTCATAATACGTTGGCGCTATTCCCCTCAGTAGCTCTCATCTTGGAACTCGCATGAGTCACGGGATTATAAATTATATTCGAAAAAGAAGTTTTTCTCGGAGGAAATTAAAAATAGCGCTCGTACGTAGAGGCTCTTTTTTTAATATCTATTTCGTTCAAATTCTCGTTTTGTAAATTTGTAAAATAAGACTCGCGGGACTTTAGACGAGGAAGGGAAAGTAATAAGAGATCCGGAGTCAAACGATGACGGCGACGACGATCGTACGAAATTTGTCTTTTCTCTTTCTAAGATCGCCGTCTCGTCGTTCGAAAGATTAGCCAGCTCGAAGAATGAAATCCCCTATGAATAGACGAATCGGTCGACTACGACTACGGCGACGTCTCTTTTTCCGTGAGAACGCTCTCCCGACTCCATCGCGAGTAGCTAACCCCTCTCCCCCGAGCATCGGTCCGCCATCTTCGCGAGCTCACTTTCCTCCCGCTCCTTCCTTTTCTCTCTCCTTTCTATTTCTCTTCGTACGAGGGAGAGACGTTAATTTTCTGGTTTAATAACCGGGCCGCGTTTATTAACGAAGCTGTCCCGAAAGCGGGCCAAGCGTGAACTCCGGTTATTTGTTTCTTAATTAGAAAGAAAACTTTGACTCGCTCCGAGGCGACGATTATCGTTCCCAACTCCCATTAGAACTCGTTAACGCGGTATTGGAACGATACGTCTCCCGGGACGACGACCCATTGGCCTTACGTTTAATAACATCGTCCAAGAATCTACCGTGGCCTTCGATACGCTCTCGCGCATTCGTTATCCTCGTCGGAAGAAAAAAAAATAATAATTAACTGTGATCTCGAATTAATACGATTACGAGCACGTGTGTTGTACGCTCGGTATTGGAATTTTAAATTAACTCAAATTTATTGGAACTTTTTCAGGTTGGAAGTTTCTTTAATTATACGATTCGAATGAGAGAACAAATAAGATGGAACTTAAATTCAATTTTTTATAATAAATAAAACCAGAATAAAACATTTAGTTTTAATTAACATATTCTAATCCATTGTTAAACACGCATATAAAATACGATTCAAAGATTATCAAGACGATCGTCGTGCATGTGCGCAAATGGGGTTAACCGACCGTATCTTTCTCTGATGAAGTAGATAATGTAAAGAACGTTACATTAGGTCCGGCTAGCATCCGCAGACTTATTTGAGTGAATATCACGGTTATGGGTTAATATCGTCGGCTCGTACCTTCTCGTTTCGAGGCGAGAGACCGTGTCTACGCGTGTACGTCCTAACGCGTAAATACGCACGACCGAATGTAAATAGTATGGGGCGAGCGTGCGTGGGTGGACTCCCTAAGTTGCGAGCTTCGTGGATCCTTCCTACGTATTGAAAACTTATCTTGTATATATTATACATACATAGAATGTAATCAACGAATTTGTTTATCCAACTTTTAGTATAAAACTTTCTCGATGACGTTTAAGAAATTTGAATTAGGCGCCAAGTTGTCATAGGGGACATTTTTGCGGCGACATCGAATCGCTAATCGCAATAAAAAGTTTACGTCAATTTATCGGCCGTGAATCGTTTGTAACTTCGGCTTAGTTATCGATCATCTGTCAGAGAACTACCTACGCGATCATTCTCGATGCAGCGCGTTGTCGTGCAATTACGTGTCAATATTCCATCATATTCATTATATTCCCTTTATATGCTCCTGGCATTTCCTGCCATTATGATACTCGATGATAAGTTCTATAAATTTTCAATGACGATCTTTTGTTTGTCGAATATCACGTTGGATTGGTGATTTAAAATTTACATTACGTTTCTCTCATTCTTTTCTGAACCTTTTATCACAAATTTACATTTTCCATCTTCTTTCTTAATTACGATTCTTCATTATATCGATGTCAATCGCTTCTACTTTGACTACAGCGAATATATTAGTTTAAATATTATTAAAGCATTATTATTTGTTTACTTTATTACATTATTTTAATGTCCGCGTCGACTAGCATCGATCAACGTTGCATGTAATTACTTAAGTAGTGTACACTTATTTCCTCGTTCCTCTTTCATTCGATATTTACATCAAATACTTCATCCTTGATGCAAATAGGATCCCTCTCTTTTACTCTCTCTCTTTTTCCTCGTAACGTTCTCCTCGCGTTGCTAATTTCCACCTAAACTAATTGATTCGCCGATCATTATTTTTCGACTACTTTGGCGAGGTGGTTCTCTCAAACGGAGAACCCCTTCCGGGTTCGCGCGCTGCTTGTTAGAAGGTTATTAGGCGTGAGAGAGCGAGAGAGAGAGAGAGGAGAGAAAAAGAGCGAACGATGGAGCATACAAGCAAGCTAGTATGTGTCTGAGAGAGAGAGAGAGAGAG
>JAIFRP010000010.1:1073265-1098514 GCA_032403825.1 Odynerus spinipes | reverse complement strand
CTCTCTCTCTCTCTACGGGAGATGTGTGTGCGTCCGTACGCGCGCGTATGTTTGTACGTAAAAGGGAAACCGTCGAGTGCTCGTGTATGCGTGTACGCGAAAGAGAAGGTGCGATAGCATACGCCCAGATCTCCGCTATTCACGAGGATATAAATCGATGAGATATGTATGGAGTATAAGAAGAAATCAACGTTAAATAATATTCGTTTCGATGTGGGCGTGTTTCGGTCATTTCTACGAGTTATGAACTTATTAATATTTACGAAGAAGAGAAAGAATGAGAGAACGAAGAAGGAAATTTTAGCATTACGAATAGGTTATGAGACAAGGGATGGGATAATCTTCGAAGCGTTTAAATCGCGTTTATGTTAAGGGCCGAGGTAAAAGGGTAGGAAAAGTTAACAGTGTCGTTTTCGTGATTATGCCAAGGTATCTTCGCCAAGTTCTACGAGAGAATTTAACCGAGTGTAAGGAGAAATACGAAAGTGGTATATGTAACCACATAGTGAATACACGTATTTAAGAATTTGTTGAGTATGTAAAAAAAAAACATATAGTCGTTCGTATAGGAAAGAAAAAGAAAGTAACTACTTCAACAATTGTTACAGTGTTCTCTCTATTTTTTTATTTTTAATGCAATAAACTCTTTATATCTTTGAATTACTCGAATTCATGTATCTGGTTAGTAATTACTAGGATGATAATCAATAGTGCGTAAATAATTTCACGCCGGCCCCTATCGACCGATTAGTACCGCGATTTGATACACCGCCGCGTCAACGGAAACGCTTAATTAACATTTCAACGGGGAGGAAATTACGAGGTTTAAAGCGTTTAGATATTTTATACCCTTAATGAATAACGCTTCCTTCTCTCTCTTCTTTGTTTATTAAAAGCCTAATTTTAAACGGATTCTCGTTCACTACTATTGTACATAAAACGATAATTACGTTTTCCTGGGTCGTTAACAACTTTTATAAAATATAAATGCAGAAAGGATTGCCATTTAAACTCTGCCTTCCTTTTTCTATGGAAGTTACAATTATTTCATTTAATATTTGACAAGGTATGATAAATAAAAAGACAGAATAATTATTTTGACAAGTCCATATATTTCTTCTTACATAATCATTTTTTATAATATCCTTATACAGGTACAAATGTACAAACCAGTTAATACTTATAAAAAATATTTTTAACGATTTTAAACAAGTCGCAAAATGTTTACTAGTAAATACAAATATCGATAATTTGGAGAGTACAAAATTTTCCTCTACTATAAAATATATAGAAATACGTTCTTCAGCGTACACGCACATCCCCTCAAAGTAGATCAATCGTTCGATAAGTTACGGACAGGACAATGTCTATTGCCTAACATAAATCGATCTCCACGTATTCGCGTAATAATGTAAAACGTCGTTATTTCAGCGGTTTAATACCTTTACGGCACGACAAGAACGTTATTAGCATCGACCGCCGCGCGTCCTTTCCCTTCGCTCGCTCTTTCATCCTTCCCTACTCCGTTCACTTTCGCCTTCCTAAATTTAATTAAATTTCACGGTTTTTCACGATTAAGGGACCAGCGGCGGGCAGTGCGGCGGCGGCAGCGGCGGCAGCGGCGACGGTGGGCCGTCGTTCGCCGGGGAGGAGAGGGAGAGTGTTGTGCAAAATTAGTTTCGCCTCCGGGGATAATTAATTTCGTTAATTATGCCTCCTAAATCGGTGGTGTTCTCTCAACAACGTGGCTAAGCGTCTTAATCCGTAAAGAAGCTAATCAAAGTCCAATGTTTCGCGTTACGCTCGCGAGATCCTAGGAGAAATGCGCTTTTCATCGGTGGGTTTCTTCGTTTTCCGTCTCGAGACGTTCCATTAAAAGTTTCTAAAAAAGGAAATTTCCGATGTATTCGCGCTTTACTTAATTACCTGCGCAGTGGAGTAAGTGACTTGCCGTGGTACATAGAAAAAAGGTCTTTCGCAAATAAATTTAAATTAAATCGCATGCATTTTATCAGCAGTTTAATTTTATTATATTTAGTTAATTGACTCGCGATACAAAGCTTTTCATTTTTCGATTAAGAGAAGAAATATTCTTTAATCGTATAAGTGTCTACGCTTTATGTAGCTCATGGCAAGAGATAAAGCTAGAAATAGAGATATACATAGAGATAGAAAGAGAGAGAGAGAGAGAGAGAGAGAGAGAGAGAGAGAGAGAGAGAAGGGATTGTCTTTAGGCAGAATGAATTCCGCACAGTACGACCCCATGTAGGTACACAGAGACGCAGATTGGTGTCTTGGTGCTGATTAGTTGGCAGCACCGTTGGGGTTTCTCTTCCCTACGGGGAAGCCCTTACGACACCGCGTACCCTCAGCCAGCAGAAGGTCTTTAAGTCCTGATTAACACGGTCTGAACTCTCTACCAATGTCATAATCCCTTTGATAATGCCATTTTGGGAACTATTATATCGCCATAATTTGCGAGTACAGGTGTACCCTACGCGTCCCTTTTCGGATAAATCGAAGAGAGAGAGAGATATATATATATATTATATAGCGCGTGATCTCCTTTAAAATTCTGCACCTGCTAATCGTTAATTTGCTATTCCGAAATGAAGACACCTTTCGTTTTGGCTCTCCGTTCAAGAATGTCCTCGTTAGTTAGAACGGTTCGACGAGGATCGCGTGGCTGATGAGGCGCGCCCGTGAATCTTTTTTACGCGCGAAATTTGATATATGTCGTAGACATTGCTTTGGAACAGAAACGCCCCTTAGCTTGTAACTTTATTCTCGATTTAGTTAAGGTATACGAAGAACGAGCCGCGACATATTTAGAGGTAAATTTCGTAAGAATTATCAAACTGGATATTCCCGACTCGATAAAATAGATTCCTGTTAAACTAATAAGTCCAGCTATTTAAATGAGGCTATCCGACGATAGAAATATTCGAGGCTGCAAACTTCTTCCGAAGATACTCGGCGTATTCGTAAAATCGAGGCTTAATACCGAGGCACGCAAGTAGTCATTTAGAGGCATACTCCGACAAAGACTCGCCTTTAGACGATCGCAATTAATTCGCGACTGGAGAGTAGGTGGGAGTATGGGCTGGTGGGGGAGGATAGTGGGGCGGTGGGTTGGGGTGGGTTAATGGATTTCCACGCCGCCATCCGTACGGTCGTTCCCTGGAAGCTCGTCAGAGGTTCCATAATGCAGCACTGTGTGCAATTTTAAGCAACCCTTTATCCTGGCAGCCTCTTCCCTCCCCTCCACCATGGGCTCCACACGTATAAGACTCCGGTCCAATTACCTCCTTGCTACGCCGGCTGCTGCTGTTGGGAAGGGGTTGCATGATAGTTAATTACACCCCCTCTACAGCCCCTGCCAGTACCACCACCACTACCACCACCACCGCTACCACCACCACTACTACCAACATCAGGCTTTCCCTCTCTCTCTTTTGCCGGCAGCAGGCCTCCTCTATCTCTCTCTTCAGTTACCCCACTGGCTCACCCTCTCTCTTTTCCTACCCCTCGTCCTCCTCTTCCACCCTCTCTACCTCCTCCCCCTCTACCTCTACCTCCACCTCCACCTCTTCCTTCTTCTTCTCTTGCCGCCACTGCTAATTACTATTTTTAAAACATTAAAAGTAAAGTTTGTTAAATGAGTGGGAGTTAATTATGAAGCTACCGGGAGAGGCCGGAGGTAATTGGAGCGAACGACAAACAAAGGCTCGTACCTACGTTCTCCCGGTTCTGATGGTGGTGCTGGTGGTACTGGTGATGATGGTGGTGGTGGTGGTGGTGGTGGTGGTGGTGGTGGGAACGGACTGTACCTATACCAAGGCACGTAACTACCTACCTACTTTATTTTCGCGGAGAATTTCTGATCCATTCGCCATCGTTAATCCCGACCACTCGTCGTCGTCGTCGTCGTCGTCGTCGTCGTCGTCGTCGTAGTCGTCCGTGGGGCTCTTTCATTCGTCCTGCCAATTACGAGCTCGAGGCGAATGTCGAACCGGTTAAATTGCGAGGCTCCTCCGCAGCCCGAGGCGAGGGCTACGCGCGAATGTGTCGTCAAGTGCGACCGACGCGGCTCCCTCTCTTCCTCTCACTCTTTCCCTCTCTCTCTATCTCGTTCCCCCCTTCTCTTCCTCGTGTCGTGGGTATATACGCACGTACGCGTGTATACACATCCATATATATGTACGCCGGTGTACGAGTACGCGGCACCGAAGTCTGTCTTTCCCGCGATTTTGCAGTTATTAACGAGCGCGCTCGCGTTCGTTTATTAATCGACGCCAACTGATGTGAGAGAGAGAGAGAGAGAGAAAAAGAGATAGAGTGTCTACGCTGTGTACCTGCGTGCCAGTAAAATTTGGATAAACGCGAAAGTCGAAGTTCGAGAGATTCTTGTTTACTTTGTTCTTCTTCCGGATGCTGTAGAATGTCTATTCAAGACGATGGTGTCGGCATTTATTTATTATTAGCACGAAAAAAGGACTTCTTTTGATAATGTTAAAAGTAAAAGAAAAAAAGAGAGAGAGAGAGAGATAGAAGACGTTTCCAGCGTCGAGTTTCATGCCATTTGCGTGAGTTCCGTTCGCAAGAGAGGACGAGGAATATATCTCGAGGAAATCGAATAACGCGCGTAGTACACGCGAGGTTTGAGTTTTACGGTTATTAATTAACTGATACCAGATTTCTGCATTAGCACTCTGTTCCTGCTAATGCACGGTGTACAAGTGCACGAATAATACGCGTCCTTTCTGCGGCAGACAGATGTGCTTCGTGTGCGCACTGCCACATACGGTTTGATATGCGTATACCTATGTACGTACGTATGTAACTTACGCACATATCGTTACGCGAAGAAAATTGCCCACGATTTGCCGTGACTTAACTTCCCGTTCTTTTCCGTGTGCACGATTTGCCGCAGCGCGAATTCTTCGCTTGGTCCTTCGGGTTTAAATCTTTTCATATCGAATTATCCGATTATCGATTTTACATATTTTCGTTCTAATGATAAATTTGAATTAAAGGAACATTGTATAATAATAACAGATAAAATTTGTATAGCAGTAATCGGCTAGAACGGAAAATCTTTTCCTCTTTCCAAAAAAAAAGTAGCAAGATAGTAGAAAAATATCCATGCGAATGTACGTCCCGTGCAACTCCGTTAGAAAGTTGAAACCATTTCTATTGCAATTTCCACGATCGCGCTTTAAGCGCTTTCTCGGTTTTATCGATTTCACGAACGTATAAAGACGCGCTTAATTGGACCATTCGAAGATACGTGACTTCGGATGTTCCTTTAGCACGAACCTATACCCTCGCAAACACGATCGTAAAGTCTAGACATTCTTGAACCGTTCCGATTTCGTGGTCTTCCTCATCCCTCTCTTTCGTTTAAAATTAATCTCACTATTCTTTCATCAAACTATCCTCGAACTTTCCGACGAGAAAAAGAACGTATTTAATAAATGACACGAAATAAGTAAACGTGATTTTGTTTAAGAACTCGATTTTGTCCGAGAACGTATACGAATTTTATCGGGAATGTGTTCTACTTGAATATGTTCCAAGTTCTTGTTCCAATTTCCTTAATGAAAGAGAGTAAACGCGTCCTAGAATCAAAGATTGCGATGTAGTTGTTGTAAGAAATAGCAATTGCGCGATATCTGTTTATTTATTACGAAACATAAAATTTATATAAATAGTTCGTATAATAAAATAATATTGTAGTATACTTACTATGTCTATACTGTATCGATATAAACTGAAATTAGATATTAATTAATTAAAAGGAAAATGCGTCCCTGAACCGAGTAACCTTGCGCATTTTTCTGTTGTGATAAAAGCCCACCTCGAATTAGGTCACACCGCCGTATCTAAACTTTGACCTTTGAGCATTAGTCCATTTAATTGATTAACCGGTTCTCCACTGAAATAGAAAATCCGAATGAAATATTGGTTTCACTTCTAACGCGACCTTAATCAAAAGTCTTGCTTTCTTATCAAGCTGCTAAATATTCAAGTATTATTAAGTAATCTTTCTTCAAACTTTTAACACGACTTTTGCAATAAAAAAGAAATTATTATCGAGATAATAATCCCTCTAAATTACCCTAACACTCTATCCGGGACAATTAGAAGAAGAAGAGGAAAAAACATGATCACTTACGTCTCTTCCCTTTTTCTCGCTTAGCGGCATTCTCCTGACGATCACACGTCACCGCCTAACTTTGAACTTTCCCGCCACTTTTTCTCCATTGCCTTTTCCCCCGGTAGATACACCTCCCTTCCCGCATCGATCGCCTTCTAAAAGATCTAATTCTAAGTCTTTGGATTCCCAGACGGCTCGGAAAGAGAGCGATAAAAAGAGAGCGAAATCGAAAGAGAAAGAGAGAAAGTGAGAGAGAGAGAGTGAGAGAGTGAGAAGAAACAAGTCGTAATAGCTTCTAACCTTTGACGATAGCTCGGGTCGAGACTCGGCCATCCCTTTTCGCTATTTCCGGCGCTATCCGTCAGAGCTGCTTAGGAAGACAGAAGCGAGCGAGCGCAACGTCGTACGGGCGACGCCCTTTTCTTTTTCTCTTTCTCTCTTTCTCTCTTTCTCTTTCTCGAGCCCATGCATCTTTCACGGACGGTGTGCACCGAGTTATGCTCTTAAAGAGCTTTCTATTTACATCGCCACTTTCCCAACGACGACAACGACGACGAAGACGACGACACCCACTTACTTCTTTTTATCTCGCTCGGTCAACACCGTGAGAAAAGAGGGCCTCGATATCGATGCGACCGTCTAACCTTTCTCCCTCTTCCTTATATTCTTTTTTCGCTTTTCGAAGCGACGCCATTTTGAAAGGATCTTAAAAATGTCCTCGGGATGTTAATTTTTTACCATATTAATTATTATTTCTTGTATCACGCAAGATCGCTGTTCAAAATCACACTTCCGAGTACTTTGAAAGAAGTACCGAAAACTTTTCTACCGCCTCTTTAATTATTAACAATTAGTAGTTTAACAAATTTCAATTATTGCAATATTTGTATGACTTTTACTTATCGATCAGCTTCCCGTCATCTTTATTAGGATAAAATCTCTGGAAAATGTCACTTTTCTATTATCCCCTGTATCTCTACTTTTGCTCGGGAGTAAAATTGAGATGGCAAATTTAAAGTGCCGCCTTCAAAAGTGCGTTCCGAGAAACGTTCGATAAAGAAGGACACTGATGTATAGACCGACGCGCCTGTTCCGTGTCGCTGTGTTTAGTAAATAGCCAAACGACCCGTCTCCGTCCTCCATTTTGCTCGATTTTCTATTCCTTCGCTTCTTCCTCCCCCGTTCCACCGGCAATCTCTAATGCCCTTTGTGAGACGAACGATTGCTTCGGATTTACATTTAACATAGCCCATTTCGGAGCGGCCACGCGTTACGATGCTTCCGAATTAAATCTTCGCCCGTCGCGTTTTTTCCGGATTTATTTCTTTTTCCTTTACCATTTACGCTAATAGCAGAATAGTTATATGCTCGTAATCTTTGTTGTGTTTTATTTCTATTGTAAACGAACGCACGATTGTGGTGATGCTGTTAATGTTTTTAAAAGCGTCTATAATAAAATAGTAAAGAACGATGTACGAATATGAATTGAAAAACTTTTATCGACTACTAAAATTGTCAAAGAGAATTCGCATATTCCTGAATTGACTAATGAAAATTAGTATTGACGGAAGTAGTGTGTGTGTGGAGGGGAGGAGAGTGTCGTAAAAAAAAGGAAGATTTAATATCGCTTTTTTCAGGCTCGTAGAAAGCATTCCGTGGCTGGCTCTGCCGCATCATCAGCGCAAAAACGTGTCTGTCACATTGGATTACAACGTAATCAATGGCGATCTGGGTCAGATCAAAACGGCGCCTCTGTTTTAACAGCAAAAATATTTTCCAGATTCAATACATACCGGGAACGAGCGTCGACCAGATAAAATAAATATCCGTGCTATTTTCATTTCTAAAAAAGCTGTACGCGTTCGTTTTAATCAAGAAAGTATTCTGGTTAACAATTACAGAATCAGTGTACGATAGTTATAAATAATAAAAATTGTAATGTATTAACTACAGTTTAGAATGTTTAGATTTGACTAATGCTCTGCTCAATGCGTTAAAGTATGATGTTCACGCATTGTCTTTAATTAGAATAAAAATATGAATGCGTGTTAAAACATTGCAGCATTGAAGTTAAAGAAATTCGATTAATTTATGTCTACGCAAATATACATGTGCTTTCTCACGTTTATTCGCGTTTTATTAAATATTCAACGTACATTACTCGATGCACGTTTTAGCGGATATTTAATGCCGTAATACAATGTTACGAATATTGATAACATTAGTAGGTAGGTATGTTGATTCATACCGAATAAGATATAAAAAAAGAAGAAGATATAAAATTTAAATACACGACATCTGGAAGAATCAGTCTGGAGAGTTACAGTACAGTACAATATTATTTTGACTTTTATTACGCTCCAAATAAACGAAATAATATGAAATCAATTTTTTTCCTTAAAAAATGGAGTTACCCCGTTTGCATAATAAACGGCTCAATTAATGTCATAATAAAATACTAGTCTACGAGGCTTTTATATGTATAATTTCAACTTACGTTATTGAAGGAAATCAGAAATTACATGCTGCTTCTGGAAATATACATAGGTACAGTGGAAAACGAGCGAACGATAAAGAACTTTCCGAATGAAATAACCAAAATTCCGAAAGTGTAACGCTCCATTACGCAAATAAAGAATTACACGTTGGAATTAAACGTCGGGATATTTTACCGAAATAATCGACGTTGATTTTAAATATGTATTCGCGTAAGACATATAAAATATACGGTGTACACGTACGCAACACGCGTACGCGTAGGTATATTAGCACGGCGAACGCGACAGAAGGGTGAAATGGGGTGTACATTTTATCGGAGCGCGAAGCTACATTACAAATTGGACGATTTTATTTATTTATTTATACATTCGTTCCGTACGTTCATTTATTTTATTTATTCGCATTATTTATCCCGCCGCGGAGACCCGAAATTACTATTTAAAATACACAACGTTGTAAGAACATTTTTGACGTACTAGATTTGATCGCCGTAAAAATTTACTGGAACTTTCGTTATAAACGCTTGGTGTCAAGGAGAATGCGAGATTCAGCGATCAACGATGCCATTAGATGCATTTTTGCGGACGATTAGCGCGCGTTCTCGCGTACGGGGCAAAATTAGCTCGTAAAGAAAGATAACTTTTTTTTGTCTTCTTTTACTTCCATGCCGGTCCTCGTATTAGAATATAAGGAGGAGGGTCGATACGGCGCATTATTCCGCGTGACGCCGACCTAACAGCTATGAAATTAAATGAATCTTCCTCTTCCTCCTCCTCTCTCTCTCTCTCTCTCTCTCTCTCTCTTCTTCATTCTCACCGTTTTCCCCGTTTTGTTTCTTTTTATCTCTTTGCCGTGTCGCGAATAGGTACGCTCCTAAGCGTGACTTTGTATTGCGAGGTATTTTTCTGATTATTCTTACAAGCTTTTAAGGATTCAATAAATGAATTTCTCGAGCGAGGAATCCTTTTGTCTCGCAGGTTTAATTCCGGACGATATCGAACCGTCGATTTATCGTCAATTTTCTTTCACGAAGATCGTTTCCGAGGCTGATCTGTCTATTAATCTCGTATTTACGGCACGAGGTAAACAATTAAGTATCTTCGTTATTCCTACTCTATTCGATGAGAAAGATGTTGGTAATAATAAAAGTTTGTCTCCGTGATTTATGAAAGAATCGCTCGTCGAGAGCCGTCGCTGTAATTGCGATTTGAATTGTTGAAAAAGAATTTAAAGATCGAGTTGTGAAAATACGAGATATGTTACAATTAGAATAAAGATATAACTTTTTTGTTATTGTTACTATTTATGTATATTTTATACTATAGAATACAACAAGTATTGCTAAGTATCGATTCAAATAAAATAATATTCGTTTCAGAACGTTGAGAACCACTCAACCTACACACATATAATAACACACACGTACACGTTACTTTACTCCAACGAAGGAATAGGAAAACGGTCTCTAACGAGATACGGGAGCGTTGAGATGACATAGATATAAGCCGGTCTAATGAGATATATAAACAATTTGCCTGCCGATGCAGAAATTGCTAATTACGTATTGTACAGTTAAACAAGGCTTAAACCTCTTCACATACATATATCCCTCGGCCTCGGCAGGACCACCTCCTCGTCCTCCTCGTCTTCTTCGTCCTTCTCGTTCTCAACCCGTGTCCTGCTCCTCTTCGTTGACGACGCAAGCGCCAGAAGTAGCGTTCTGGAGGTAGAGATGATGGGGTGGGGGAAGAAACGAAGTGGCGCGGCGGGAGAGGGGGTTGGTAGCTCGGGTAGAAAGGGCCAGGTTTACTGCTAATTGCTGTTGTATTACAACGACCAGTCAAAGGCTCCTCTCGACTCGTAGAAGTGCGGACCACCCTTCTACCGCCACCCTCTCTCTCTCTCTCTCCTCCTTCTCCCTCTCACCAGCCTTCTACCTCTTCCTCTCCTCTTACACCCTTCGCAAACCCCTTGCTCAAGCAGCTACCCTCTTCTCGGTATCGTGAGTTCCGCTAGCCGGCGACTACTCGTATTATGTCGAAAACTCTGACGGATAACTACGGTGATAGTCGCATTACTGTTAATTACCAGCTTCTACTCGTTAACGGGAGATTTTTTCTTTTTACTTTGCTTCGAGGAGCCGTTTATGTTTACATGAATGGTATTCGACGCGAAAGGATTCGTCGAATTACAAGGAGAACGTTTTCGTGAATGAGGCTAAAGGGTTGAGCGGGTTCGCGTTTTTTCTTCCGTTCTTCCCTCTTTTTGTTAAATTAAAATTTGTACCCACGTCGAAAAGTCGTTAACGACTCGAGCTTAAAATAGTGATATTTAACAAAAATTGAAGTAGGACTTTTTAACGTTTGTGTTGAATAATTTTTAACAAAAAAGACTCATCGCGGAAAGATTAATTAATTGGCTATGATTATGGTTTTAGAACGGAACAAACGGGAAACAGCGTTTATATACGTTACATAAAGGCAAGCACGTGAGAGATCAATCGAAGCGTCTCTTATTTTAATCGCATTTTTAAAAGCTTTATGGTTTCGGAGAACGATAAGAGAGGCTTTGAAAAAACGAAGAGCGAGAACGAAAGAGAGAAAGAGAGAAAGAGAGATAGAGAGAACGAGAGGAAGGGAGACAAGAGACGAGAGATTAAACGAGTAACCGATTGAGATCTTAAAAGCGTTTAAAACCTACGGACTCACCTGCTGCATCTGCATAATGAAAAACGTCCATTAGGCGTTCGCTGTTATAGCGTACGATGCGATAAGGGTGGGGGTAAAGGAGGATGAAGGGGTGAAAGTGAAAGAGAAGCTATTAGCAACCTACTACCAAAGCCTGTTAGTCAAACCAAATAATAACCATCGATTATTGTTACCGACTTTACGAGGACTATAAAAATCGCGAGAAATTCAATGAAACGATCTAATTATTACCAAGAGTAAGTTACCGCATATCGATTCTTCCAAGCCAAGCGAGAATTCAAAGCACATCGGCACACGCCTCGTGCGCTTCGAGCTTCTTTGTGGAAGATAAGAAGGAAAAAGATGGAGCACGTACGCGAGAGAAAAAGAGAGGAAGCCTAGATCGATAGATCGGATCGTGGCGAGCATCGATCGGCGTGGAAGACAGAAGGTAGCTTAGGAGGTTACTTTCTCCCCCCACCTTCAACCCTCCATTAGCTCTCATTTGTTTGGACAGCCGCTCCGTGTCTCGATCTTAAGAGAGTAAGAGAGAGAGAGAAAGAGGAGACAGTTGGATGGAGATGGAGAGAGACAGCGAGTTTGTTTTCTATCGATACCGGCACTAATCGAAACTACTCGGAAGTCTCGATTAGCATCGTGGATTCGACTCCTCTCCCTCTCCCTCTATCTTTCTCACTCTCATTCTCTGTCGCTTCCAATCGACTGTCCTCTCGCTCTACTTTTACCCATTCAATTAAGTGTCCCTTTTACGTCCGTTTCCGGTGTTTCGCCTGAACATACCACGTCTTTTGATCGTTCGGAATAACAACTTTCAATCGGCCTGCCACGTGTGGTCCACAGGTGTGCCGCGTGAATTTTTTTAAATATACAATACTTGAATGTTACTCCAACACTGTAGGTAATTATATACAATAGTCGTGTCGCTTAAAAATCAAGCTAACGTTAGAAGCGAAACATTAAAATTACTCGTGCATAAATTACAAAACGTTACTCATACGTTGCGTGCCCATTAAAAGTGCATTACTCTTCCCATTATTTACTAACAATAACACGGGGCTCGGCATAATGAATCGTTAATTACAAACCATTTATCCATTACAAATAACGTCTATTTTGCAAAGCAATCGAGAAAATTTGTTGCACAAGGTGTAGCCGTTCGTCGTATCTCGAAGATCCCACTTAAAGAGACGAAATTTTTCTTTCGAACGACACGCGAGACGGGACGCGAGTCGTAGCTCGCGTGACGCGACGTTTCAAAAATAAAAATCGCACTCGGCTTGGGAAAAAAATGGAGAAAAAGGAGAGGAAGAAGAAGAGAGAAACTACAAAGTTTGTCGATCGGCTCGAGTGTCGCGTTTAAGTCGTTACATTGCTCGGAGATTGGCTGAACGATTTAAGAGCCGTCGTTTATTTCGATTTTCTCGCCCGATACGCATTCTCTTACAGCCTCGTCGCGAGGATGCGAGTGTAGCCGCGTGTACGTACGCGAGTGGCAGAGCACGTGTGCACACGCGCGCGACTGTATTATAAGGCATGCTTCGACGAAAGGAACGCGAAATGCAAGCAGGTACGAAGTCGAGTGCAGGCTCGCGTGTTGGAATGCGCGTGAGCAAATTTTGTACAAATTCACGGATAAGACTGTTTGCCTGTATTATTTGGAATTTCGAGCCGAATAAACGATCCTCGAGCATAGTTCTCTGAAAATTATCTGAAATTAGTATGTTCAGAACTTCAAGATAGCGATTACTAGATAGCATATTTCTGTGCTTCTCATTTCGATTTTCCCAAATTCGAATTTACGGAAATAGCCGAACGGAATCGAGCCTAGCCGAAGGAAGGCACTGTTACGCCTCTGGTGGACTTTTATCGGCATTTGTTCCTCGCCGTGATCTTAACGCGCGCTGTTCAAACACTCGATGAGCTTCGTTTACCAGGTGTAAGCTATAATTAGCTGATTTCTAATTCTCGGCAATTTTGTTTCTAAATTTTTTTTTTTTTATATTGCTCCTTAATTTTTCGTCAAACACATGCTCAATCTTTCTGCTCTATCGTCTCAACAAATTTTCTATTTCGTTAATAGCGAGATAACGAAAAAGACGAAGAAGAAAAAAGAAAATCAATTAGCATCGTGTATTTCTTCGAGCGTATCTCTTTCTAGTTTCGCTACAAGATCAACTAACGGTAGAGTCGGTGGACTGAATCAATTTGCACGAGAACAATCGTCGGTATTGTTGTCGTAAGAGCTATCGTAGTAGTCTCGTGCGAGCAGGCGAGCAGGCTGGACCAGTGAACGAGATCTCTCTCCCTCTCTCTCCCTTTACCTTGTTGTTCCATTCGTCTCTCTCGCGCTCGCATTCGAGTAGCATGGATGTAGAGAGACGACGGACCGATTCCCAAGAACGAACGCAGCAGGTAGACACGGCCCTGAGGCAACACCGGCGGACCTCGATAAGCATTCAGATTAGCATGACGCCTCGAATGTGTTTACGTTTAATTACGCTAAGAGTCTCCATTAGGCTGGACCGCTGCCAGGCTCGATTCGGAGACCGTTCTGTTTTACCATCGCGGAGGTGCGCCCACTTAACTTCTTTTACCTCCGTAACGTTCCCCCTACCCTCGTACTCTCGCCATGCTAGTTAAGGACCACCTCTGCCGCTCTTCTCGTATCTTTCTTTCAACTTCGGTGTCCTATGTCCTGTTTCTTAATATAGATACTATTAGCTATCGGATATCTTATAGTATTCTACTTATACTTTTTTTTTTTTTTTAATTACTTTTCTTTTACGAGTTCGTTTGTTTCGATTTTACGAGCATTAACGATTAGTAAATATTTTTACATGAATTATCGCTATACTCATCGAGAAAGTAGAATATCCGCTTGTATCCAGAATTTAGTCAAGTTTCTCGAAGAACGGAAACGGGAAATATCGAAAAGTTAACTAGATTATTTCGCTGATGAACATCGGACGAAGTTTCGGATTAAAAAGTTGGATTATAACGAGGAACAACGTAAAGCTTCCTCGAAGTGTACGTCGATACACTAACGTGACGTACGAGCTAAGATGGAGATCGTGTTAATACGCGAAAGGCGTAAGGATTCTTTTCCTTTTTCGGTATACATCACACGCGAAAGTTTACGATTGAGATCGATAGATCGACTTTCGGTATTGTACAAATACAGTTGTTGTAACATAATAAAATTGAACTTATTACATTACTAATAAGAATCTTTATAGGAGGATCGCTAAGAAGTATAAGAATCATCATTTCTAACCGTGTTGCTTCCTTAACGTAAAGAAACAATAATCACGAGACGATTATCAGCCTATTTCGCGGTCCACGCCAAGAGAACGATCCGAGATTAGCGGTGCGTGAGTAGAGCGAGTCAAACGAAGTGTGGAAGGAGGAAACGAGGTGGGGTGGGGCGTGGGGGGTTACGACGAAGGGCTAGAGGGGAAGAAGTTGGTGGAATTTAAAAGCGCTTTTAGCTTTTAGCCCGGGCGATACCGCTAAGAAAACGTTTTAGCGGATTTCATTTGCTCGCCGTCGCGGCTTGGGGAATAGGGTCCTGAGACGATGGATCTTAGAAGGGATACGGAAGAAAAAGAGATGGAGAGAGAGAAAGAGAGAGAGAGAGAGAGAGAGTGAGAGTGAGAGGGCGAGGGAGAGTTGCGTGGCAGCGACTCGCCGTTGCAAAGGGGTGAGAAAAAGAGACGACGGCACTTCGTTCCGAGGGATGTCGGCAACGCCGGTTATTAAGTAGATACTACATCGGTGGATGAATATTTAAGACGTTCAACAAGTTGCGGATTTTTCTTTAATCAGAGCTAACTGCTCCCTTTTCTCTCTCTCTCTCTTTCTCTCCTTTTCTTTTTCGTTTCTTCTCTTCTTTTTACTCTTATCTACAGCACTGCACGACACCGCAAACCGGCCTGTTTATGCGGACGGAAAAATTCCAGGAATTCTGTATACTTCTTTTCCTTGTTCCTGTTCCTGTTCTGCTAGGTACACGTACTCGAAGCTAACGATTAAGATAACGAGTGATCAAGTGGTATCGTTTTGTTAATTAAGGGGTCAATATTCGAGCGGTAATACAATCGTTTTGTGAAAGTAATAAACCGTAAATATATTCCTCCTGGAGTAATAACAGAATGCGTAATAGTAACAGGAACGTATTTGCAATCCATAGAGTCACTTAAATAATTACTTCAGATATTTTTTACGAAACATCTAGCGATGAGAGATAGATTTGTTTACTTGGCTGTCGTAAAATCGTGAAGGGCTCTCACGATAATGAAAGTATTTTTGTTACGTCTCTCTTTCTTTTTATTTTAGTGGAAGTGACATTCATTTTTTTAATGGAATTTTCTTCTTCTTGGCATCGATTATTATACTACCATGCTATCCGAGTCGAGTATCATATTTTTTGACTAATGTGGTGTATGGAAAGTTCCTAATCCTTCTTAAATAAATTATTCATCGATAAATCACTGTGCATATTCAGGACGTCATTTACATAATCACCGTCACATATTTACATGATTACTTACAGGAACTATAAGAAAAGAAGGCAATACGTAGTATCGCAAAAAAGAGAGGTAGACAAAAAAACATGTTTAGCGAGGAAAGTAAAAATAAATAACGTTAAAAGCTAACGTTATAAATATTATGAAAAAGATACATGGATAGTAAGAGAAAGAGGGAGAGGAAGAGAGAAAGCTCGGAGCAAAAGTAAAGGAGGGAGAGAAAGAGAGATGAAAAGCGTCGCGCCGGTGGTAGGTGAAAATAGCTATAGAAAACGTAGGCGGCCGCGTCCCGGTAGCGCTACTTAACTAAATGAATTCAATATCTCGGAATAAATACATTGATAAATCAGCCACTCCGCTAAAAGCTTACTTTACTTTGGCGAGCTCTTGCGAGCGCGTGCAAACAACTCAGGACGTGTGCGCGAACACCACACATACACACTTACAAATACATACGTAGAGATTTACGCGTGTATGCACCGACACGAATACACGAAAAAGAAAACTAAAAAAGAGGACGACAGAGAGAGAGAGAGAGAGAGAGAGAGAGAGAGAGAGAGAGAGAGAGGAATTTATAAAGAGCATCCTGCATGCGTGTTCGAGAGAAAGAGATGGACGGAGATGCGATGACAGACACATACAAAATTTCTTGTACGTATAAATGAACATAGAAACCCATACACATCCACGTATACTCTACGTATACATATATATTCGATTCAAGAGTAAAAAGAAGAGAGACCGTGGGCATACTTATAGAAGAGTGCTTTGCTCCATCTATAAAGTATCTTGTTTGTTTCTGGCCGACGGATATCGAAGAAAAACTACTTGCCTTGGGGATTTTCGAGTGTTTCGCGAAGGTAGGTAAAAATCAGTGGCACATACCGAGCTATCGGGTTATTCGCCATCGTCACCATCCACGCTACTCTCGTCATCGTACTCTTTTTACCTTCTCCTTGTTACTCTTCTTCTTACTCTTCAGCAGCCTCCTCTTTTTGCCTTCTTCCGTATGTCATTTTTCGTCATCCAGGATTCGGGGAAAATAGCGATAGGAGACGCAAGTAAAACTTCATTCTTACCGATTGTTCGGACAGAAACTCTCTTTTTTTCTCTACCTCTCCCTCCCTCTCTCTCTCTCTCTCTCTCTCTCTCTTTTTACTCTGCTTCACGGCGTGGACCAATCGGGCAGATGGACGGGGAATGATGCGATCGATCGATCCCTCTTTTCCTACTCTCCTTTCTCTTTCCTGTTTTCATACTTTTATCCTCTCTATCTCTATCTCTCTTTTTCTCACGTGCATACATACACACGCTCTATCTCTACCGGTGGTACGTTTAAATCGTTCGGAAACGCAAAGTGCCGTGGACGCTCGCTTATTTTTCGTAAAATCGATTTAACGCGTTTCGTGTGTCCTTCGCTGTTTTATTGGGTTCTTCGTGAAGGGATAGCTTGGCGGGGGTGGACGGGGGAGGGTTGGAATGATTTCTGTTTGTTGACAGGATCGTTTTTATTGGATACGCGGAAGAGTTTCATAGTAAGTGTTTAGCGAATTTGATTGTTCCTTTTCTTTCATATTTTGCGTTTTTCCTTGTACCGATATCATTCGATCGTTTTCAGTGTTTCATTCTTGTATTTAGATAGAAGTATTTGCCGTTTCATAGAAACATGTTTCGATCGATCCGGGAAAAGGTTTTTCAGGATGTCGTTTGTTTTACTAGCTTTTATTAAACTTTGATTAATATAGCGATGGATTTTTTCCGGTTAAAAGAAATCAATAAAACGATATTACATTTGTTACACATATTTCTGGAATGGAATAAAATGTATTTTATGATGATTACGAATTGAGCAAAAAAAGAATTACTATTGTAAGATGAATAATTTAATTAAACTAAATGTTTAAATTATTTTGGGAAATGCGCGATTGTTTGTCGCATTTTGTACCTTTGATAAACCTGCTACATTTAACTATAATGGGTATTTGCGTATAGCCTTCATTCGCTAGAACTTTTTAAATTCAACTTATTTAGGTCTGCGAGTTTAATATAAATCTGATAAATTTAATTAAAAATGCAGATAAAAAAGAAAGGCATTTTAATCGAACAAGTTTCGTGTTGCTTCTTTCTGAAATTTATATTTATATTTTACTCATACTTCCAAACTTACAGCCAATACGTATGCGTTACACCATACTGATCGGCAGACTATCTTTTTAATTTGCACGATGCAACGTTAAATTCTGTCGAAAGCAATTTTTCCTTTTTAACATATTCCGCAATATCCCTCGTAATAATTTCACCGATTTTGTATTCATACCGTACAAATTGATTTGTTAATTTTTATTTTATCATCGTTATTCATCGCTCGATCCTCGTACGATAAATTTTCACCTCCCATTTTCTCTCTCTCCCGCTTTCTTTCCTCATCGTTCACGCTCTCGATCGCTACTTTTTAAATTCCCTTTCTGGCCTCGTCTTCGAGATAATGAGTCTACATCGAGTAAAGGAAGACTCACGGTTTAATCCAGAAGCGATTAAGAACGCTTTTTAATGATCGAAGGGCGGCAGGTGCTACGCTACTCGCACCGTTGCAATTAATTAAGTAACAAACACATAGAGAACGTTTCGCGCGACGCAGATGTCTCGTAGGAACCAAATCGATTTTACTTCCTTTTTCTTTTGCCCTGTGTTTATAACTATATAAAATTTCACGCGCACGCACTTTGAGAGAGAGAGACGGGAAACAGAGTCTCCAAAGGATAATCCCGTTCTTTTACACGAGAAAATGCCTCACCTTTTTTCCTTTTCCCGAGGCTTTTTCTACTTTATATCTTTCGTTCCCTTTCACCGTGGTTTCAACAAATACGCGAACACGCGCGCTTTAAAGATAAATTATTTCTTTAACAAATCCGAGTAGTCCGAGAACACTGCCGCGGATACTTGAAATAATAACGCAAAACAAAGCTCCGCAAACGAAAGTGAGCGAATGCTTATACCGACGAAATTAATTATCTCTTAGGCGTGCTTTACAACAAATTACCGAAAGCTGTTGTATCGTTTGTGTATAACAATTACCGACTATCGATATTATTCGAATTAACGTATTATGCTCGTCAGGTTATACCATTTGTATTATTTTATGGAAAGAAACAATTATGAAGAGGAACGATACTTACTCGACGCTAATTGCAAGTAAACGTCCGACTACTCACCGAGCTTAATATATCGGTGAGGTTGATCGATACGCGCGTCAGTTTCTGCCAGTTATCGCTGTTGCGGTTTTTAAGGTTTTGTGTCCACCAGATATTTCAATCGATAAAATTCTGTAATGACAATAAAACTTTTCGCAATTGTATACGACGGGTCTTATAATATGGAGTGCAGGTTTGGTAATAAAATATGATCACGACTAAATTCACTTTTAATCATTTTTTTTTTATTCCAGACTAATTTTACAGATTCAATGCATACATATGTTCACAAACGTTAGTTAAATTACAGAAGTAAATAGAATCGACGAATCAAAGAAGCAACAAAAAATTTGCAAAATAAAAATTCATACGTTTATGGTCACGCGCGTGTGTACGTGCAAGAGACAAAAGATTTTAAATTGCGATAGATTCTTTATTAGCGTTTATACGTATTCCGTTTTTTATCGGGTGTGGAAGCCCGTTTAGAGCGTGTATAGTTAGCATGCTTCGCTTCAATTTTTTAACATATTGGTTTTCTGTTTTCATACTCATCCCAAACTGCGTCGAGATTTTTTGGAATGTTCGAAAGGAAATATTGGAAATATATTTGTGAAAACATTGTATTAATGTCGCGTTTCTAAAAAATATCACAATGTAGTAACACCGTTTAATTGTATTACATAATAATAATTGATGTCGATGATTTATTATAGAAAAAGATGTCCGTAGAAAACATCCTAGTCGCTATAATTTATTCTTCAAGATGACTTTTATCTCCTTATCGCTCGTCTTGCGTTCTCCATCAGGGTTTCACGCGACTGACGCGCGCCGTTTCGCATTACCTGTCGTTTAGCAGTCGGCAGCTGCTTAATGCCGGCCCGAGAAGAACAAAAAGGAGCATCAAGGCGGATGCCGGCCTTTTCACGCTTAATTTCTAGTTTCTAAACCGCTTTATTCCTCGGGCGTGATGTAGCGCCGTGGTGTAACGTTCCACCGCTTTCTTCCTCACCTTCGTTTCCTTCCTCTACCATTTAAGGGCCTTCGATGATTAGTTAATAATCCTGCTCCGGTTTCTCATCGATATACATGCATAAATGCATACTTGATTGCACGTTCGGAGTGTTCGCGATGTTAATTTTCCTTATTTTTCTTATTCGTGAAAGTTTAACGATCACGATGATTTGTTTATTTCATCATTATTTAGTATAGCGTGTCCTACAAATTTTGCAACCATAATCGCATAAAGCACTCGTTATAAAAGAAAATAATCGTTTTATGAAAACCGCGATAGAGTACATCGAAGAACGTATACAGATTAGGGAAAGTTTTTAGCGGGATGCAAGTAGTGGATTGGATTCGCTCAAAAATTCCTTCCAACGTGCCTGCGAGGGACCCCTTTCAAAGCACTCGGGCTAGCCAGTCCTGGGCGATCTACCCCAACCATCCCCGTTCCCTTCCCTCTGGCTCGTCTCTCTGTTTAATGCAGTCCATTAGAGTGCATTTAGATCGAGGGATAGTTAAAGCGCAGTGCAGGTACACCGACGAGCGTGCAGGGCCAACCCGCCACCAACGGAAAATTGTATGTTGTGCGGCATCGATAGGCGCGTGTACTTAGAAATGATATTAGTCGCGTGTTGTACCTCGTCCTTTTGTCTTCGCCACCTTCTGCTTTTCCCAGCCGACCCACCTCGCTTCTCCTAATTTACCCGCAGACCACTGCGACGACCGAGAGACCGAGTGCGAACGATTAAATTGACGGTAGGTAGGTACTTCTATCGATTTGGATATCCCGTCGAGCGTATCGTACGTTGCTGCTGGGTTTATCGTGAAAACAGTGGGCTTAAAGCGATAGAACGTTACGACCATCCTTGCTTTCTTCTTCTTAAAGAAAGTTCAGGATAAACGTTCGGTCATCTGACAAACTGTTCTAGCATGCGGTAGTAATTTCAAGTTAAGTATTACCGTATTCGTCTTTTTGCTATCGATAACAATACATATGGCTTTTGGTTAATGCTTACAATCGATGTTAAAACCAACCACTCTCGCCACGAATAAATTAACACTGCGGCGAAACTCGGATAATGTAATAGCGATTGAGTGTTGCAAGAACACATCGCGTTACGTTATTTAATATATACTAATTTCGAGACGTAAAATAGTTAAAAAATTTTCTATGATTCCAATAATTCCAAAAAAAGGAATCACGTAACGATCGTTTAGATAATTGCAATATTAATTAAAATAGAATAAACTTATAGAAAGATGAATGGAAGAACGAATACCTAAACCCTTAGGAATCGAATCTTCGAAATGTACGCGACGTTGTAGTTTCTTCCTCTGCTCACCCTCCGACGTTAACCAGCGATACTTCAACCTCGGCTTTTTTTCTTTCTAATTAGGATCGAGGCTAGTCGGATCGATGATGATCCATAGAGGAGGAAGGAGTGGGGGGTTTAAAGGGTGGAGGAGGGTGGCGAAGCGAATTCAGGCCGACGCTCTCGAGGACGATACGGTTTGATTGCGCCGACAACGGCGGGCATTAATTAGCGTGCATAATTGTTTACCGGCGCTAAACGGAGCTGGATCAATATTTAATTGAATGCCTGCTAAATGCCAGCTGCATCGCCGCGGCTCTCAAATCGAGCCGACTCCTCTGAATAACGGCCTTCGGGATACAATGCCCGAGGGTAGCTCCCGGGTACCGGGGCACCCCCTTGTCGTACACGATGTTGAACGTTCTCTCTCTCTCTCTCTCTCTCTTGCTTCCTCTTATACCAGAGCTCGTTCGCTCTCCTTTCCATGGTTAGGTTATATCGTGAACTGTGCTAATGCTAGCGAAGAAAAAAGTAGTCCCTCGAAAAGATCTCCGGTTATGTGTTCTGCAGATGAAACATGAAATATTCGTTTCCGTTTTCAGTCTACTGGGTCAATTAGCGCTGTTGAGATTACAGTATCGAATAATTTGCAACGAAGTTGCGTTCCCGTCCGCGTAAGGCTAGACCCTATACCTCCATAAACACGTTGGATGTTCGTAATACAAATGTGAAATATTTTAGTTACACCGAGAGCACTTCTATATTGCGATATATCCAGACGCAGGATTTAAATATAGCCAAATCCGCTTGCCTTTAGTAATCCTTCTCTTCGATAGAAGAGCACGAAACATTAACGTCGATGCTTCTCGTCCGAATGTTCCGTTCCACGCGTAACCTCAAATTTAATAATGGCGGTGAAGAGAGAGAGAGAGAAAGAGAGAGAGAGAGAGAGGGATCGCAGAAAACTACGTACTCTCCTGAAATTGTTGATACAGGGGAACTAAGAGATCGCGGAGTAAGTTTCGAATAGAACGAAACGTAGAATAAACGCGCGCGCGTGGGAAAATGTATACGGAGTAAATCGTGGGATTATATAATATTGTGTGCAAGTTACGCTCGTGGATTTTGGAAGTGATTTAGGTAGAATCATAGAGAAGTAGATTTACGAATAATTGTCGAAGAAGTTTCGTATCGAATAGAGAAAAGTCTTTTTTGAGGTAACGCGAAAATGAGAGAAAGAGGAAGAGATCCGCGAAAATAACTTCCTTAAAAATGGTGTCTTCCAACCGATCTAGGAAACGTACGCTCTCGGTTCCTTTTCCGCGAGCAGAGACGACGACGACCGCGGTGTAGCTCGTTCGTAGGAGACGCGCGCGCGTATTCGCGAAGGCTCACTCGCTCTTCCACGTCTGGAGGGTTGATTTAAAATTGATTTATGCAAATTGGCGCTGCACGAGCAATTAACAATTCCTTGTAGACCAGACCGAGTATAGCTTTTCGAGGAGGAGCTCGGAGGGTGGGTGGTTTGGTAAGGCGTGGAGCCAGCTAGGAGAGAGAGGACGCACACGACGGGTGGCCCGCGAGAGGGCGCGTCGCGAGTAAAAGGAGCGGGAACGTTGCTGCCTGCTGCTGTGTAGAGAGAGAACCGTTGCCGATGGCAGTGGTGGTAGTACGACGGTGGTAGTGGTGGTAGCGGGAGGTGGGTAGTAGCTCCGCGCGCATAGCCGAGCTGATGAAGGACGAAACACAGAGAATGCGCGATGCTCCGAGAAAATGGAATTAATTTGCTAGGATTAAATCCGCCTAGCGCCCGAGCATAGAACGCTCAATGTTTCTAGCGTACGTGTGCGGACTTATTTCGCGAGAAAGAGAGACAGCGAGAGAAGAAAGAGAAACACACGCGTTCAGCCTGCTATCTCTTTCTTCTTCTTCTTCTTCTTCTTCTTCTTCTTCTCGAGTGTCTGCGAGAGCGATCTCTCCCGCGCAACGGGGAAAATGAGAGGATGTAGAGGGTGGATGGCTGACTAGGGGTCGGTGGGTGGGTTAGAGGATAGAAGACGGAAAAGCAAAAGGAAGTACAAGGAACAGGGCTGCGGTTTCGCGGCAGGATGAGGAGAGCTATCCTTTTCAAACATTAATTTGCCAGGAAAAAGTGAGCGTATAGGAGAAAGGTATGCAAATACTGTTTAGGATAATTAAGAGCGAGACCCCGTCTAGAGTTAATGAATCAAATATCACCTTAGATGCTTTTGCAATCGAGTAGGCGTTCGTGCTTGGGGAAAAGCTAATTTTTAAAGATCGCGACTTCGTAATAGCGACCAAAGTGATAAAAACAATAAACCCATACGTTTATTTAAATCTTCGTATTTCATCGTGTACTCCAGTAACAAATTCCTGTTTCGAAACGATCAACGAATACTGTATTCAGATATATTCTACTCGGATTAGACAATGAAGGTCTGAAGTCGGAATCTTGTCTTTGGAAACGACATCCACTTAGTTTGCCTCTCTGCACACAGTTCACCCTTAAACTTTTATGCACCGATGCTCACTTATTTATGCTTGCGCGCTCGCCCTCACCTTTTGACATTCGACACTATATCTTCTGTCTTCTCGACGAATCTGTATCTATCGTCCATCGAAACGACGATAGAGAATCATTTCACTTGGTAATTTTAACGGACTAGAAATACGGAAAAAATATCGTATGTGCGTTATTGCTTTGCTTTTCAAACTGTTGTCGTTATATTTACTAGACACTCGGCGTATTTGATTGTGGAAAAAAAAGATAGATGGACAGAGAAATAGAGAAAGAGGGAAAGTAAGAATAGAGGTAAGAAATAGGAGAAAGTGGAAAAAGTGCGAGGGGGGGAGGGGTCGAGAATTCAACGTGCTTTCAGAGGTCCATGCGAAGACCACAGAGACGTTATTTCAAGCGAGCCTCGTGCTAGCCCCTCCTCTATGTCTCCCTTTCTCTCTCTTTCTCCCCCCCTGTTTGAATTCCTTCGGGTGAATTTCTTCTTTCTCTCCAGAGTCAGGAAAACGAAATGAAAGGCTCGGTTCTCGAACTAAACAGAAACCAGGTTGCACCGAGGTAAGACGTTTAATGAAATCAGCACGGTATCTGTCTCCTCTCGCATACTCTCTCTCGCTCTTTCTCTCTCTCTCTTCTTCTTCTTCTTCTTTCTATCTCTTTCTCTCTCTTCAGTGCTGTTTTAATTATACCGGGGCTCTCTCGCTAGTTGCACATTTTCCCTCTTCGTCTCGCTCCTTCGCGTCTGTCGGTTTCTCTGTCTCTTTCTCTCTTTAACGAAAATGTGCGTGTCAGCACGAAGTGTGTGTGTGTGTGAGAGAGAGAGATACACATGGACTCGGTGCACACCGCGAGACCTTTAGGATGATTAGACGAAGACGTTACGAAATTAGTACCCCTCCGGACGAAATTGTCGAAGTACCCTGAGTCCTCTTTACGTGTACGCGCGTGAGCGTGTAAATGCGTATGTGTATGTGTATGTATGTGTGTGTGTGTGTGTGTTAGGTATGTTTGCGTGTAGATGGTTACGTATATACGTAAGTCGTACGGCAGCGTACCGTCTACGTCTAATTGCAAAACACTAATCGACGATGGAGGCGAAGGCGCGTCGACGAAAGACACAATTTTCCTACTGCTCTCTTTTCCCTTCTTTTCATTTCTTCTTTTTGCGTGCTCAATTTCGTTAGTGAGTTTCGCCGTGCTTCTTATTTGAATAATTTAATAACGCAGACTGCTCGCGAACGGATGTCTGATCTTTCTAGGATGACTAGTTTTGCTTTTGGATTTGTAGATACTTATCGTGTAAATGTATTTTTT
>JAIFRP010000010.1:1046494-1073232 GCA_032403825.1 Odynerus spinipes | reverse complement strand
TTTTAGATGAATATGAACCACAAAACATCGATTGCAAAAATAATTTTTTAGTTTGATTATGATAAACTATTTCTCCGTGTCAAGAATGGGCGACTGTTGATTTAATCTCAAAAAAGAATAAAAAGAGAAAGAGATAGAGAGAATGAACGGGATTAGGAGAAATGAAAAGCGACGAGACTCGGGGATGAAAGTAGCTGCGTGAAATTATGTAGCCCCTTAAGAACAACAAAGATCGCTCATCGAATACTAGAAAGGACTGGGGCGAGCGACGTAAAGCGTTGTCTCTCTAGTGTGCGATATATTCGAGTCCCGTAGCTTGGATACAGGAGTGGGTTCCAGCTAGATACCCCAAGTAATTGGTCCGGTATTACATTCTTGGTGAGCCCAGGAGAGTCGACGTTAGAGAAAAAGACAAGGCGTTGCTTTGTAAGACCTTATTGCTATAGGGCTTGTCCAGTCGATGCCACCGGTGTCGTTGTTTTTCTCTTACCTCGAGGAAAAGCAACGTTACATGGAAATAAATAAAGAATTACCGAATCCGATAACGGAAATTCGCCTTTTATTACCTCTTTACTATGTTAAGGTTTAGCGAACAAATTTCCATTCGAATCCAGTATACGTCATTAGGTACCGCGAATATTCAGAAAGTGTTACCAGTACACGAATACCGTAGAATACGTGGGCTTCTCGTTGTTTTCTACTGTAAAGAGCGACGTTTGTCGAACGGCGGAATATTCGTGCCGCGTTCCGCGTCTAAAAGCGTATCGCGGCACGTCGAAGTGGCTTCGTTTCGTTAAACAGAGAAGAAGGTGATGGTGGTGGCGGTGGTGGAGTAGGAGGAGGACCATACCACAGGGCGAATAGGAGATTATTTATGTGGGAGTTAAGTCGTCCCTAACAATATCGGTGGGGTAGGGAAGTTCGTTCTTGACACACGGCGACGAAGGCGGTCCGCCAGGAATGTGCTAATGAGATCATTTCGCTGCCTCCGCTCTCTTCCTCATTACACTCTTTATACCGCCTTCTCTCTTACACAAAGTCCGAGCCCGTGCCTCGAGCTGTCGCTTGATTTACGCTTCCTCCTCTCCCGTCCCTTCCACCGATCCTCTCGACGCACCAGCCTCACTTCGCTCGAGCGTCTTTTATTCTTCGTCTTTTGCTTATTCGTTTTTCTCGATGATTTTTCTCTCCGTCGTCGTTTCGAATTATTGCGGGACCCCTATTCAGAATTTTAACGTTCCAATTACGATACACGGCTGTATTGGCACGTGTTTTCGTAATCCTTCAAATTTATATTCCTTTTTCCCCTTTGTAGGATACAACTTGGTTAATATATTCGGTATATTTGTCGGTAAGCAAAAAGTAGATGTGAAAATAAAATAAACTCGAACGGTTACGATCGTCTAACCGGGGACTTGTAAATTTTCTCAGCGGAGGTGTCATTAACGAGGGCGCTTTAATGAATTTCTCAGCAGGTAATCCGAGAGGTCCATCGAAACTCTCTCTCTCTCTCTCCATCTCTTTCTCTTTCTCTTTCATCGTGCTCCTCGTGGTTTACACATCGTTCGATCTTCGTTCGAATAACGCAAGAGGAATAAATCTTCCTATTTCGTTACGAGCATCACCTCCTTTGACTCCGGTTATCCCTGCTTCATCGGCGACGCGACATAAATAACTTGGTGAATTTATAATGACAATTACCATAAAAATTGTCACACAATAAAATACCCCGAGGAATTTACGATCGCGCGGTACTGATACCAGGATTTCTTTTTTATTTCTCTCCTTTCTTTCTTCTTTTTCCTCTTCTTCACCCCCGTTCCTCATTTCGCTCGTAACCATTGCACACGAGCGAACTCGTCGCGAAACTTGTATCTCGACTAATAGATATTTTTTTTTCTCGGCGATGTGATTATGAAATCGCGCGAAATGTAACATTAAAGAACTTAATAAATATGATGAAGATTTCTAAGAGTGCGTGGTCGGAACGAAAGATAAAAGGCGGGGAACGCACGAGCGGAAAATTAGAGCTCTATTTTCTCTCTTTATGAATCTCTTGGAACAATTTTACGAACTATTGAAATTTATCGTCTGAATCGTCTAGTGTAATTTATTATTTTAATTACAATTACAATAATCTATTATTTATATTGCAATTATCAAATTTTGATTACACGTGCACAGGTGTATCACCGTTTCATAAGGAAAACGACAAAACTGCAAAAATGTAATTTTACAAGGAAACAAAGCACAAACCGAAGTGTGATAACAAGCACCTGATATTTCAATAACGACGTAACTTCCCTCTAGTGGCAAGGAGTGTTATCACAATGAGGTCGTTGTTCTATCAGATGTCTCTAGTATTTCTGAAACCAGTGATGCATCTATTTAATAATAAGAATGACCTAATTTTGAAGTCGTGCCGTTGTTGCTCCGGAGCGACGATATTAAAACATAAATTTGTCTAAATCATTCTCAACATTTCCTTCTTTTTGTTATCGGAAGGAAAGTAAGTTTTGAAATACATATACATCGTTTTAAAGTGTACTTTAAGTTGTTATTCTTAGATACGATAAAGACGGTTTTTGAGAAATTAGAAAATTTATCTTCTCCCCTATTGTCCTCGTTCTTCGCGATCTTTCTCCGTCCTTCTTTATTCTTCTCTCTCTCTCTCTCTGGAGAGAAGGGGAAGAGAGAGAGAGAGAGAGAGAGAGAGAGAGAGAGAGAGAGAGAGAGAGAAAGCAGATATTATCCGATTGCGGTGTTCTATTTTGTAGATACGATCTCACCGCGGGGCGCTCGTTTAAGACGAAGAACCGGGGGCTCCTCTTTCGACCTCACGACGGTAGAACGAGTAATTTACATTTTTCTATGTAAGAAATGATTACACCACGTCCTTCCGAAATATTCGCGAGCGAAGAAGAAATGAGGAAGTATAGCGAAGACGAAGCATTTACATTTGTCTCCGAATTTGTCGACGATATGCGATAACTCGTTGTTACGTTTTTATTGTCTTATTGATAATTAAATAAAACGTTGGGCAGATTGATTTTTAAGTAAATCATATGAATTATGTGGAATTAAAAGAAGCTTTAATTTTTGTAAGTAAATTAGATTAGTTGAGTAGGCAGAATTTGTTTTCTTTTTTTTTTCTTGTCATATCAAAGAGAGGAGACGACACAAAATGTACATACATACATACATACATACATACACGAAGCCAAAAGAGAAGCTCGCACGAGAGAGTCTACTAACGCTGTGAAGGTACATCGTATCTTACACGGGACTAAGACTATCGTGCAAACGCGGAACGTCTTGAGATGCGCATACATTACGGACACGCGAACCCTCCCATAGAACTCCTACTGAAAATTACAATTTAAATGACCACCGTACGTTCCCTCTCGTGTGTGTCCCTTATCTCCTTGTTTTCATCTAAACATCTCATTTTTATGCGCCATTGAAATTCCACATCCCTTCTATATTCTCTCTCCCTCTCCTCTCTCTTTCTCTCTCGCTCCCTTGCTCTCTTTCTCTTTCTGGTACTTCGGTCACGCGATACACGATATATCGTTGTCACTTTGTCCGATTTTTTTTCCTCGGCTTCTTCTTTTTTTCTTCTTTTTTCTCTTTCTATCGTCTTGCACCTGATACGGCCAAGATCGACTGTATGGTTAAGTTTGTATTCTCTGGTAAAAGAGGACTGTTAGGCGAGTTCACGAAAGGAATATGTATACGCGAAACAATTGTGCGAATCATGGCTATCTACTAAATAATTATTATTAATGTAATAACATCTGATAGTAATATAATATATAAAATATAATAATAATTATAATAAATGTAAAAGAATTTGTAAATGTTGATAATTAATATAACTTGGAATTAAAATTACGTACAAACTCGAGCGGGAACAGTAAAAGCATAATTAACTAACTAACTAACTAACTAACTAACTAACTAACTAACTAACTAACTTGGAATTAAAATTAGTTTCGGCTTTGAATGCTTTAAAGTAGATTCATATACCTACTAGAAACAATGTACTATAATGAATGATCTACAGAGATAATAATTCAATCGTTAACAAAAGGATTCATTTAAGAGACAAACTCTTAATAATAAGACTAGTATCTATAATGACCTTATTAAGGAAATCATTACTAATTATTAATAATCTCAAAAACAATACACTAAATAAAGAAAAATGTGAGACGATCCATAAATTGATTTCCATTCGAATCGTGTCTAAGAAAAAAAAGATTTTCGACCTTAATTTTTATCTTCGTTCTTTTATTCTTCTCTCTCTCTCTCTCTCTCTCTCTCTCTATCTATCTATCTATCTATCTATCTATCTATCTATCTATCTCTCTTTCGTCCTCTATACGGCTGAATCGTGCGCGTAAAAGCGGGCTATACATTTCTACGGAGAATTGATCAATACCCGTGCGATTAATCCTACGGAGAATGTATTCGTGCGTTCCGGTAATTACTGTTACGAGTACAAATACAGGCACGAATGTATATTATACCGGCTTTCGCCCTCTCGTTCTCTTTCGAAAGGGCCACGTTGCCCATTACGATAACGCAATGCGACACTGTAATTCGTTTCTCGTCTAACGAAATTAATATACTCACGTCAGAAAGTGAACGAGGAAGAGAGAGAAAGGGAGAAAGGGATGCGAATTCGGATTCCCCGATTAAAATCGTCCAAAGATTTCTACGCTCTTCGTTCCTTCGTGATTTTCTATATTAATGCGATACAACTTTGACTGATATCTGCAATTCCGCAGTTCGTTGATTTCATTTTTATTATTCTTAATGATCGTATCGTGAATTATTTGTTTGAAACATATCATGTAAGTATTTATTGTAATAATGGAATGTCAATGTCGTTAGGTTGTTGAATAATTTATTTCTGTCGTATTTTTGGATAAAATTGAAATTGATATAATTTGAAAAGAGAATTTATCCAATTAACAGCGTATTGGTCATTAGGTATCATCTATAATTTATCTCTGTTTAATAAGCAACTTGTCAACTCTTTTTATTTTATTTTATTTTTGTTGACAAAAATATGATAGGTATGAGAAATATTCTTCGATAATTTAATACGATATTGGAGATTACAATTCTCCGAGTTCCTATATTAGAAATTTATTCTTCCATAAATTCGAATTAAAGATTCACACACTATTAATAAATAACTATTCTTTATGTTTTTAATTTATTGGTAAAATTCTTGTTTATTCACCATTTGTCCTCGTTTGGGAATCCTCGTAGCACTGTTCCGTATCGATGATTTTCACGATATTCGTTATTTATTAGACCTTGACATTCATTCGCTCGTGCCGCATAAACGTGGAGCTATAGTCAGAAAATTATAAAAAATGCATAAACCGCGACATCCTTTCATCGAGCATCACGACATCTTCGATCGCGAATCATAAACTCTTAATTCGATTAGTCAAGATAGTTCGAAGCTACATATCGGTAAAGTGATTTGGAAGACAGTACTTTTTTTTTATTAACGATTTCAATTCCATCACATGTTCAATCGATATTCTTCGTGAATAAGTACATCCATTGATTTATTCAATGAGAGCTCGTTCGATACTAACAAAGATTATTTCTTTCCAATAATAAATTAATATAACAGATTAGAAGTTGAAAACCAGTGACAAGAAAAAAGTTTATATAAAAATTTCAAAATTCATCCCGTTCATATATAAGTATACCCATTAGTACCAGCATCCAGAATCGCAAAAATATGCCAAAATCTAGAGGAAAATCAAGGAATAAGAGAAAGAAAGCGAGCCAACTGTTTTTGATAAATATCGTCCATCCTTTTGACGTTAGACCCAGCGAGCGGTGCTCGCGTTGTCGAGGAAACGAGTAGTTAACATGGAAGCCGATGAGAGAGACGAATACCGTTGATCTATAAAGGGAAAAGCGATCTGTCTCCGGTCTGTAAGTGGATAGCACGCGAAGATGATTTTAATTGGGAAACCGTACACGTGACTGTAATTATGTAGAAAGGTTGTTACGTCTCTTCTGTATCGCTCCACGTTCGTGTATATATCGCATTCACACGCACACGTACACATGCCTGATACGCACCCATACACGTAATGTTACACGCTCACGCTGGATTACACGGAATGTCTCAGTCGTTACTGGGATGGGGCTGAGAGAGAGAGAAAGAGAAAGAGAAGAAGAGGGAGGGAGAGAGAGAGAGAGAGCTTAGTACAATTTCTTCGAATCAAGCGAAAGCCAATTACAAGTTTAATTCAGAACTTTGCGCGGGCGATAATTAGCCGGTAAATTAAATTTACTTTCGTTTCAAAACAATCACGGAAGTTTCGGTTCGTCGGCCGGTGCCGGTGCCGCGGCACCTCCTGTCGCGGGCGAAACGTCGCGGAACGCGCCCGCACAATCGAGAGAATTGTATAAAATTAATTATGCGGAACAATGTGAGCTCGTAATGTCCACTTCTGTGTCCTTTTCAACTCTAGCTACTACTACTATTCGCGAACGCTCGCACGGATCGCCGGATAACGTGATTCGACTTCTTCGCAATTGTTAATCGCTTATTTGGACTGTTTTCAAGATCAAGTAATTATTTTGAAGAACGTACGATAGATTCCAATTATTTGGGACACAACGAGAGCGTCCTTTGGGCCGATTAAGACACCGGCATAAGCGAAGTAGATAAGGAACGCGTTGTGGCGGACACGCGTGGAACCTTTATCGTTACCCGCACCGGCTTCGATTTCGCTTCGTCTCTCGTATAGTTCGATCGAGCGTAGATCAATACGTGGAAGGGTAATGGCCGTAAACGCTTGTAAGATTATTACCCGAAGGCATCCGCGATCCTGGGCTAAAGGATCGGTTCTTTTGGTTATACGCGAAGCATAAGACCGTGCCCCCGGCAATCTTCCATCTTCTGGTAATTAACCGCTTCCTTAAACCGAGCCGTATCTTCCCCTTATCTCCTTCAACGTACCTACCTAACTCCATCCTGCTTCACCGCCACCACCACCATCTTTACCTTCTTCCTTCTCCTCTCTCTTCCTCTCTCTTCCTCTTTCACCTCTTCTTCTTCTTCTTCTTCTTCTTCTTCTTCTTCTCTCAAGACCCTTTCCTACACCTTCGCGCGACACGCACACGCGATTCTGGTGTAACGTTTTCCTTCACCTTTCTCGGTACTTCTCTAATGTGCCTGAGAAGAAGAGAGAAACTCGAACAAAGAGCTATTTTCCCACATGACCGTCTACAAAAGTTCTTACCGATTGCCAGTACGTGCTCGCCACGCACGTGGTTCAACATTGACTGCTATTGGTAGAGTGGAATCTGTGGCTTTAACTGTGTTTGAAGAATCTTATTCTTGCGGTAACATGTTAATGTCGTTACGTTTGCTCGGTAGGTATATTGCTGATTGTTTCTTGCGAATGTTTGTTATTGTCTTCTCATCTTTCTCCTTTGTGAGGTAACAATTATTAACAAGTAATTAACAATTCTTGGCCTATCTCCTATAGAATATTTCGAACCGTCCGATTATTCGCTATCGGAAGCATAATCTTGTGGAATGTAATGCAATTGCTTTCCTCAAATTTCGGAGTCCATAACGCACATTGGATATTACGGAAGATTAAATATCTATTGTTGCGAACAATTGTTATTCTATAGGACAGATGCCTGCCTACGGGCAGTCTGCGTACTTGGTTTATTAACAAATCAATCTCTCTCTCTCTCTCTCTCTCTCTCTCTCTTTCTCTTTCTCCCATTTGCAAACTTTACACATATATATTCGATAGAGAAATTCGGTGATAATAATCCGGGGGAACGCGCGTGTCCAATAATCCAGGAGAACGCGCGTGCGCGCGCGAGCTTGTAGTAAAGTTGCTGCTGGCCAACAATATTATACGCATTACACGGCAATTGCCGGTACACGCGAATAGTGTTACGCGTGACGAAATTTCAAGCGATAGAAATTGGACCCCTCCTTTCCGGATGCTGCAACAGTATCAATGATATAACTGCTACGGTTATACGTGCGCGCGTGTGGAACAACGAAATTCGACACTTATCAATGCTCGTTTGCCGGGAAAATGGTTTTAAATTTACAAGATGATGGCGCAAAAAGTGGATGCGTTTTTTTTCTGTGAGTTGCAGATCCGTTTGAATCTTTTTAATTCTTCTCCAATTAAAAAGTAAAAAAATTATTCATTCGATGTTGCGACGAGAAGTCATTAGCATTAAATTCTTTCGTTTTCTGTAGATAGAATCTAAACAGATACTAAGAGATTTATAGGCATTAAAAGCAACGCGGATGAGTCTCTTAGTCATCGGGGGATCGAGTTTTCTTCCTGTACGTGTAGCAGCTTAGAAACTTCCTGTCGCGGTATGAGAATCTTCCGGAAGATGCGCCTCTCGAAACAGAACGGGTTTGTTCGTCGTCTCTTCTCGCGGATCAAGGTCTCTCTTCTGTAAAATTATTTATAGCACGCTTTAATGAAAATCAACGTCCTCTTAATCTCCGTATCTCGTCTTTATTAAGACACTGTTACTTTTTTGTAAAATATAATAGATATTGTTATTTAATAATGACACTGATTAAATGTAATATGTATATTTTCATTGTACGGAGACGTTAACATCGTATAACACGGTTTGGATAGAAGACGGTCTCGAAAGTTTCTTCTAGTTACAAATCTCTTACATCGCTTTCTGCCTGCCACAAAATAACTGAAACGAACTTCAAGATGTCTCGCGAAATATTAATGTACAGAACTCCAATTACAGAAAATTTATACGTAAAAAGAAACTCTAGTCGCGATCGTTTTAAACGATTAATTAAGAAGTCCGAAAATTAATCCAAAATCGTAGTTAATTCTTTTTTTATTAATTACGAAGTACGAACATGGCGTTTTACACGGCGACACTCGTATTCGCTTAAGAGGTAAATAGGAGAAAGAGAGAGAGAGAGAGAGAGAGAGAAAGAGAGGAGAATGCGGAGCGTTGGAACTTTTGAAATCTCAAGCTGTAAGTAATTGCGTCATAACCCTCGACGAGTTAACGACTGCAACTTAGTACCCACGGAGTCGATATTATTTCCACGAGTTCGCGAGTGTTCGCTCGAGGTTAATTTACCTATATAATTTAGACATTAAAATGACGACGATACGGCGAACGTGTCGGGAGAGGAGAACGTTCCGGGAACGCATCCGTAAAGATGTGGATGAGTGCGTTGGAATGACGTCACAGGACACGTCGCTCAAACCCGCTAGAATGGCCGGAAGTCGTGAAATGGGATTACCTGTTCGTACGTATACGCAGTGCCGAGCCGTTTCGAGGTGATAATTGAATAGATAGACACGCTTCTTTTCTATTCTACTGTCTTTCTCTCCCGCTTCGACTTTTCCTTCGTTCGGCGAACGCTTCGATGATTCTGTCCATTTTTTCTCACTCCTACTTTTTTTTTCTTTCTAGTCTCTCTTCCTCTCCTTCTTACTTGTAATAACGTAATGCTTCGTTATCCGATCGCTTCCATCGAACTACAGATCGAAGAATGAACCGAACGAACACCGAGGCACGATAATCGAAGTCTCGGGCGAGGAAACAGGAAAGCATGCTCGGATTATCGATCAGTAGTAATAGTACGGGCAACATTCACGAGCACAACATTCATCGACACTTCAGGAAGAGTTTCGCGTTAAGGGTGCACTACTACCCCGTAGGCCGGAGTATATAGCCGAGGGACCAGGTCGCGGTATTTAATTGAACCTCCAATTATTTTTAATTTAACGTGATTTTACTCCCAATTATTTTCTAGACGAGCAGGGTCATTAATGTCCTTACCGACGGCCAGGCACCGAGCCCGTTTGTTCCTACCAACTTTGCGATAGCTTTCCTTTCCGCGTGTCGAGCACTAACGAGGATGGTTTAACACGCGTCTCCAACCCTCGCGCGCGAGCGTGCAAGCGAGAGCGAGAGAGAGAGAGAGAGAGAGAGGAACGTTCGTGTGCGTAGGTGGCCGTACATGTGTACCCGACATCGCAACTCGCATACATATGTATGCGCATGTGGTATTTCTTGCGACGGTGGGAGCCTCCTTTTGATCTCTTTTTAGCCCTCGAGTGCAATCGAGGCCCTCATTCCCGCAAGGCTTTAAGCACCACCGGAGGCTGAAGAGGCAAAGGGAGGGCCGAAGGAGAGGATGGAGAAGGGTGAGCGAGGGGACACACAACGTTTTGCATGTGTTTCGACTAATTAACATACGTGAAAATCCTCTTAATTGGGTGATTAAACGCCTGCGGAGACACTTTAATGGGGAACAGTCTCTGCTTCTCTCCTTCTCTTTCTCCTCCCCCTCCCTCCCTTTCTTTCTCTCTCTCTCTCTCTCTTCCTTTCTTCGTGCTCTCCTCCTCAGAGAATTTTTATTTCCGATTCTTATCGTCGCGTTATTTCTAACGTGAAACGTACACGCTACTCGCTTTGCCAGAGATACGATGACGTATCTTCTTCTTGCGGCCAACTTCGAAGCTTTTTGACGAAGATACCGTTCTCTCTTTAAACTTTCTCTTGCTTTTCTGCGTAACGAATGATTCGGGGAGGCTGAGAATAGAACGAGTCCAAGTCAATGGGAGAAGAGTGGTTTAGTTTTTTAAAAGAATATCGTGGTTTTTATCAGTATCCGCATAAAATAGAAATAGTATAAAATATTGTCTAGGAAAAGTGAACATTCAATTGTTGTTATATCGTTAAATTTATAAATAGATTTTATAACAAATCCGTGACACGCATCTATATGTTAAATACGAATATCTATTGTATGTGCCGCCAAATAGTATGCATTATAGTAAATGTTCCTCGAGTAATCGTATTATCTATTTAAATAGATATTGTATCTTTATTTAGTTAGTAAAGTATCAATTAATAACATATTTTGGGTAATACGAATTTACCGTTCGTAAAGTCGTTATTAATCCGAACGCTTTCGGAAACTTTAATAAATAAAGTAAGTGAAATGTCGTCGCGTAATAAAATTTAAAATTTTCATCACCTCTTCGCAAGTCCTTGCTGACATTTTTAAAAGAGTCTTCATTAGGAACCGAGCAAAAAGTGTGCCTTGTAAAAAGATTCCCGACTCTTCTTTGTGAGCCCTCCATTAAGTTCTAGCATCTTTTATTTGAAACTTACAAACTAGTATGCGTGCGTGTAAAGTTAGCGAACACGGAATATCAAAGAGACACTCTTAGAACTAATTCTACAGTAAAATTTATTAGCGGATTTTTAAACCGACTATTACGCAGAAATAAATCATAAATGGGAAAATTCGTATCCGATACAAACTGAAAAGTAACAATGTTACGGTAGGTGCTGTGACAAAAATTTGATAATATTAATCAATTACCGAATACCAAAGATGGACAATACTAAAGCTCGTTTAGCCACACCATCAATCATTCTATTATTAATTATCTCTAAATACTGATCGATCAATCAACAAAATCGTAATCACACTTTCGTGTGCTTTCATATTGAATATCGATCATATTAATCATGTCTCTTTATCATTTATTCGAACGGATTATTTCGTCCGGGTTCCTTTGCGCTACTTTTATGGATTATCTCATTTAATACGTATATAAATAAGTTTCGGTATTCCGGGATCCAAGAAAACTCTTCTCCGGTGTGTTCTAATTTAAATCTTGCGAAGAAGAAGAAGAAGAAGCGAGAAAGAGAGAAAGAGAAAGAGAGAGGAGAACTTGCATGTCGCTCAGGGCCACTTTGTGGATGCAATTAAATTGACATCTCGTATATCAGCGAGAAGTATGGTACGGTTTAACTTCTGCTATAAGTCGATTCCTTCCCTTTCACTTCTCCTTTACTTCGTTTTCGTATTCTTCTTTAGACATCTTCCTGCATCTTTCAAATGTGGCGCCATTTTTTCGGAGATGTTTATTAATTAAAACAAATACTTATCTTCTCTTTTATATTATTAATTATTCGGTCCCTTATTTTCATCTAAATCCATAATTCCCTATCTCATCCAAACGAGGAACAGGATTTTCCTGGCAGATGTTCTCGTTAGCGATTTATCCCACTCAAATCTGCAGTATTAATCACGTCTTCGAATTTTTTTTTTCTTTTTTTCCCATTAAATAGAGTTAACAAGTCACACGTTTACAATTATCATCGGCTTTTTGTAGAAACGCGACAGAGTCTAGTACGATAAATCTTCTCCCTCCCTCCCTCTCTCTCTCTCTCTCTCTCTCTCTCTACTTCTCGACAAGAAGTTCAACTTGCGGTTAGCCTGCGCGCACCCGTCGCAAACTCCGAATCTCAAAGAATCGAACCCAATTAGCGAAAATAGACGAGGAACGCGTGGTACCGCGTCGCGGGCTTTAAGCGCGCCAAATACGAAAGCTATGCGCTTCGACTCGGCTCGACTTGAGACACGTTTCCGGAATACCACGGGTAGCCATGCTGTACGTTTTACGTTTGAGCGAGCACCAAACTGAAATTCCGAAAAAGGCTATACTCCGATTTCGATCGTGTTTTACCCAATCGACTTTTTTGGATAGAATAGGTACAAAATAATAATAAAAATAATAAACGATTGTGCGCTTTATATTTTTCAGTACCAATTATTGACGTATATATTTATATATTATTATTAAAATCGATATTAACCAAAAAGCTATTGCAATAAAATTCGTACCTACTATTATCAAACGATCGTCGAATGTAGGATTAATTCCCCATCTCCATAAAATAGTGATAATAAAATCGAACGAAAACAAAACATCTCCTAAAAAACAGCGATGAATTCTCAACGCGAGTAAAACGTTATACGGTATCAGTACCATATAATTACCCGCAAATAGATCGAAACAATACCAAAAAGAACGGAGTATAATTTTTCCTTTGAAGAGCACGGATATACGCGTGTGTCGGCCGGGCGTGATTTTTAACGTCATTACGATAACACCCGGTAGCATATCGCGTCAGAAAATCGTTAAAACTCAGTGCGAACGCGTCTCTTTATTCATAATGACACTGCTCAGCGTATTCGCGAAAAATAAAGGTAGAAAGAAAAAGAGAGATACAGAGCGAGAGCGAGCGCGCGCCAGAGAGAGAGAGAGAGAGAGAGAGAGAGAGAGAGAGAGAGAGTAGAGGATCGTGTTACCAATTATATCGTGATGAAACGAGAGAATTACAAGAACCGAATTAATTCCGGCGATGGTGAGTACAAATAAAGCGGAAACTCTTTGACGAAACACGCCGACGTTTCGCGACTGTGAAATATTAAAGAATCAAATTTTCCTTCTACGCAAAACGATGAAAGTAGACGGAGAACTATTTCTGTTGCTTCGTCGCAGCAATACCGATCGATCGGTCTTGTTTGTTCATGTTGTTCTGTTCTGTTGTTTTAGGTATTTTTTAAAAAGAAGTAATAACTTCTACGTATAGATAGATACGTGTTTGTTTAACGTATTGTATAAATTATGCCGGAATATCATTTATTATTTACCTCCCAATTAAAATTAATGATTACTTACTTCTGTGGTTATTACTTATATGTCAGTTTAATTAATTAACGCGATGTCGTACATTGTCCGACGTAGCAATAGAGTTCGTTTAATTTTCAAAGAAGCGAATATCAAATTGTTATAAATTATAAATACCATGGTTGGATTTTATTTTTTCTCTGCGGAAGATTGAATACGTGTCTACTAATCCGATATGAAAATATAACGATTTTTAAATCGTTCATTTTCGAGGATTATTATCTCAATACCGTATGTTTATACGTATAATTGAATATACTATATAAATGCAATATTTTTTGGTTATCTTTTCTTGACACAAATTTTTCGTTATAATATTTGTAGTTGATACGCATTTGGTATACGGTACTCTCGTGTTTGGCCAACATCGATATAGGTATAAAAATAGATCTACCTTTTACTCTCTTTTCTGTTTTCATATTTCTCTTTTTCAAATAAAATCACATACATCCGGCGGGATCATTCTTATCGTCACTATCGTTACCGTCGCGATCCTCCCCCCTACCCGCCCTGCGCCGTTCCCCCTCTCTTTACCTTCCGTACATTGTAAAAATCTCTTTCTCGTAGAATGCTCAGACCACTCGTAGCCGTATATTCGAGCACTTGTTAAATCGGCCTTCGTCCTTTGGAGGAGGATCGTATCGTGTCCGTGGGCTCGCCCGAGGTCCTGCCGGTAGTAACTGGACGCCATTATAAAACCTCCTGAGGGAAACCAGCTAAGGGTACCACCCTCGCCATCTTCTCTCTCTCTCTCTCTCTCTCTCTCTCTCTTTCTTTCCTACTTCGTCCATCCTGGTCGTTACTGCCAGGATACGAATTTTTTCCGCTGACCGACGATATTTCTTTGCTTGCTGCGATTCGATTCTCATTTTGCTTGTCCTATGAAATTCTTCTTCCACTTCGTCTTCTCCTATTTCTCGGCTATCTTTCATTTATTCTACGTCTTCTTCCTCTTCCCCTGGCCGCATACTTGTTTTCTCTCTTTCTTCGTAGTTTCTCTATTTGATTATTTTAATAACAAGGTTGGACAAAATTCTAGACATAGAAAAATAACAAATGTTGACTTTCGAACAAACTAAAGGTGTTATCTCAAACTCGCGCGTGCGTGGTATCGCTGCGTTAGAACAAGAGAGAAAGAGAGAGAGAGACAGAACCTGACGAGGCGTGAGAGAGCGAGAGAGAAAATACAGACTGCGATTCCGCCCAATTTATAGCGGACCGGATTAAGCCGTAATCCCCTCGTACTGCGTGCGGTGCCGCGTAATAATGATCCGAGGCGAAAATATAACAAATATAGCGGACAGGGTGAAAATGTCGAAATTAGAGAGAACTCGTGCACCAAAGAGATAGAGAGAGTGAGAGAGATTGCGAGAGAGAGAGAATGAGAGAGTCGATCGTCAGCAGCCGGCCAAATCGAACGGATTTCAGCTTTCCACCCTTTTCAACCCCCAATCTCCACCCCTTATTTCTCTCTCTCTCTCTCTCTCTCTCTATCCCTCTCCCTACTCGTCCGTATCGTCGAAATGTCGACGGGGAGTGACGGCTGTAATTGCGAGATATACGTATATAGAAGAGGATAAGAGTGAGAAAGAAAAGGAGAGAGAGAGAGAGAGAGAGAGAGAAGAAGAAGAGAGCAAACTCTTTCGTAGAACGCGAGCTCGTTTTAATAGGACCGGATGGGATTCTCCGGCGACATCGTTACTTTGCCGCGTAGGCGTCGCGCGAGATAACGAGATCAAAGGGTTAGGGTTAGGTTCGGGGCTATGCTGACCCTTCACTTTCTCCTTTTTCGTCTTTCTTTCCTTCCGCGACGGTTCTTTCCATTTGTTTATTTATCTGCCGTTTCAGTTTGGTTTCTGTGCTAGAAAAGATTCTTATTCAAGATTATATTGATTATAGATAGTTTAATTTACACAAGTGTCTTGTGTAAATAATATAAAAAAAAGGAATTAATCGTTTTAATTATTTTTTAAAGTCTCTTACGTGAGAATAAAATTAGTTACCGAAACGCGATCGTTAACACTTCGTCGCACTCCTTCTCGAATAAACGTCTCTTAAAACGATAAAAAAAGCGTAATACAAATGAAACGAGGATCGTTCACCGATATAGTCGCAGAACGAGACGAGAACAAATCTCAGCCGTGTAGATAAAAATGTTTACAACGTAATTGAAGGAAGTATTGCCACCATCCACTTTCTTATTTTTCGTCCGAGGATTAAAAAAAAGGAAGGAAAAGGAAAAGGAGCCGGATCGACGTATAGAAATACGAGGAGGAACGAGAAAGACAGGACAGAAGAAAAAATAAGGTAACCGAAAGTGCGAAAGAGACAGAGAAGATAGAAAGTAGAAAGAAGTGGGGATAGAGTAAAAGGAGCGGGGAAAGCGGAAAGGGCAAAAGCGTGGGTAAGGCACTAATGAGCAAATAAGGCGAAAAAAGGTGAAAATTCATTAGCAGTCAGCTAGCAATGGACAACGAGTGTGAGAGAGAGAGTGTGTGAGTGAGAGAAAGAAAGAGAGAGAGAAAGAGAAAGGTGGTTACCGAGAATCGGCGTAACTCTTTTCCTGGTAAAAGGACTCCGCCTCGACAAAGGGATCTAAAAATAAATACATAATTAAACGTCACGATAATGAACTTCTTTATACCAGGGCAACGGTTCTCTCTCTCTCTCTCTCTCTCTCTCTCTCTCTCTCTCTTTTCTTTTTTTTTGCTTGTCGAAGTCGCGCGTTTAGCACGCATATGTGCGAGAGGGGTGGCGGAAAGGGGATAGAGACTGGAAGAGCTCGTATTTTCTCTCCGTCAGGAAAATCCGATGGCTCTTGGTTTCTGACGTTGAGAAACGATCGCAAACGATTGCGAAGCCCCCTTGGACTCTCTCTCTCTCTCTCTCTCTCCTTCTTTCTCTCTAATCGTCCGTTTAGTTCCGATATAATCGGGTCGCAGACGATTCCGCTGGCTTTCCTTCGATTTTGGATGTAGGGGTAGAAAACGTGGGTTCTGATTGAGGGGAATATCCAAGGACGACCACTTCGTCAATCGTTATTTTTAATTATATTAATGCATCGCATTAATGAATAAGAAAAATATCCAACGATTTCTCTTTTAAGCAAAATACATATATAATTATTTTAATTATAAGAAAACTCTATTTGATTTACGCGCTGCGTCATAATAATATTCGCACGTGACATCACCTTTTGTATAATTAAACCTCGACGTAAAGTTATTTTTCATTAATTCGTATTGTCAAATAAACGGAAAAATAATTAATGGTTAACTAAGGCCGATTTAATTATTTCGAATCGATAGTAGGCATTGTAGTATATTAAAATAATTTCGATAATACCGTTTCCATATTTTACAAACCTTTTTAATATTATAAATGCTATCGGCAAACGAATCAATAAAATATGTGCTTCTAAAAGGTTCTTCCGTCGGTCATCGATCGAGCATCATTATCTTTCTATCTCCGACCTTCATCGCATTACGCTAAATTCCGATATAAAATTTACGAATCGTAAAGAGAAATCGACAAATCTCGAATGGAATAAAGAACGAGAAAGAACGAGGAAGTCAACGCGAGCAAAGAAATATTTTGCAAACAATAGTGACACAACGTTATAAACAATTATTACTTGTCTATTTTACGTTAACCTCGCACATTCGTTATATCGGCGATATCCCGCTTTCTCCATTAGTTTCCTTCTCTCGTTCTTCCCGCTCCCACTATCGAGAAAGCATAATTACTCGTTAAGATACGCCGGAGCAACTCTCCCATGTGACCCACGCGCGAAGCTCGAACACGTAATAAATGCTTACGAACAACGGCCTTCTAATGATCGAACCCGAAGGCACGAGGAACGTACGAGTACCGTTTTCTTGCATAAGTGTAATTTATTAACAGTTCCCATCGCAATCGCTTACTTGCCCTCTCTCTCTCTCTTTCTCTCTCTTTCTCTCCGTTCATCAGAAAGAAGCATCTTTACGTACGTTGTCAAAGATAAATCGAATGTTTATGCGTTGGATACATTGTGGTTAATAAGTAGTTTTCAGATCGTGATGCCATTTCGATCGTCGATTGCTCCCATCGGGTTTTCTAATTTAAATATTTAGAAGATTTATTGTCACTGATGAGAAAATGAATGGGCGAGTTCTCTCGTATACGTTTATTTTCTAAAACGATCGTGGCAGCAAAATCTAATACTTTCCTATTAACATTACTTGTTATTACTTATTGTGCCAGCGGTTGAAATTTATGTACCATTACTTATTTGTTAGGAGGAATGATTAAATCTTCTTAGAAACACATTTTTTCTCTTCTTTATTAACGATCTTTAATCGAAGAGCAAATGTAAAGGCCTCTCTAGTCGGTTCGCTTAATCGCCGATCGTACTTCATTACCGAGTCAAACGAAAGCGATATTTTTTATGCATATTCTTCGAAAAACGGAGAAAACTTTTCTCCGAGAAATTACACGCGCATAAGTTATCCGTAGGAAAAAGCGTCGAAGCGCGTCGCGTCTCTTCTTCAAACTAGCGTTCTCTCTTTCTCTCTGAATCCCATCTTGTAGCGGCTGGTAATTCGATCTTCCACACCTACGGAGGATCTTAATCCCCCGATTATGGCGGGACAATGCCGAAAAAGGAGAAAAGAAAGAAGGAACCCTTAGTCTACGGGCGCGGAAGACAAGGACTGAATTCTCCTCGATTACTCCCTTTTCCACGGTTGTAAGAGCTTTCAGCTCGAATATCCGGGCCATCGGATTTGCGGAGCGAGCACGCGCGCGAGCCCACCAGCTGCTTCTTTCAAATCTTCCGGCGGATCTCTCTCCGCAATTGCCGAAGCAATTTTCTCATTAATATTCGCCACGGAATCGCCCGTGTTAAATCGTTTCCTTCGTCTCTCGTTCACCCGCTGAAAGGGTGAATAAAATGGATCCGAAACGAAATTCGAAGAGCGATAATTGTTTCCCTTAGTCTGTACGGCATTGGGTTCTCCACGATTCCCATGACGTTGCTTATCAATTATATCATATTATCAGCAATTATGAACGTTCGAAGTTCTCCGTACGTGTTTCACTGTTATAAAATACAGGAATACCTTCCACGCTCGTTCTACAGGAAGTTGCTTCGACGAACGATAAGAAGTCAATATTTTCCAAGGCAAGAGCGATCATTTTTTAAGGGCACACGATGGTGCCCGTTTATTCTCTAGTATGAGAAAAAGGAGATTTTCATAAGTGTACCGGGGGCTAACGTCCGGACGTGGAGAGCGAGTAAAGTAACATAAATGCCGGCTCGCTCGACAAAATTTTCCTCCGAACGGGTAACCTGGGCATCCCCTCGAGTACTTCTTTCTATATGGTTTCCACGTTTGGTCTTTCGGGTCTCCCCTCCACCCCCTTCCTTTACTCCCCCCCTCCATCTCTCTCTTTTTCTTTTCTCTATGTGCGATACAATGGAACGCTCTCGTCGCCATTATATGTTACGTTACGTCACATTATGCACCTAACCTCCGCTGCGGAACATTACGATCTTTTCTGTTATGCTCGCTGCTTGGTTAATGTTCCGTGGCACGGCTCTACCACTGGCTCTGTCTTCTCTCGAAACAAAGACTTTGTTTGCTTCTACCTACCTCGAGAGATAGTAGTAGTCAACTCACAATTTACATACTTTATTTTCTTTATACTAAACGCGTATGTGCGCTACGAAAAACTGAATTTAGACTCTAGAAAGAATAGTGGGAGCGGTTCTTTGGCTATCGGAAGAAACTGCGGTGTGTACTTGTGGTTAAGGATCGCAGTAGTGTTCATGGTAAATTCGAGGATAGCGGTAAGATTATTTTAATTTCTATCGAAATTTGACAGACATTCTAAATATAATAAAATGAAAACTTTTTCAAGGAAATTAACATATTTAAAATGCTTTCTCGAAAACGTAACGCGATAAAAAAACACGACTATTCAAAACCAGCATCGTTTCTCCCCTGTTGCGAAACGCAACGCGAAACCTCGTTCAATCTCTCGACTCGGACCAATTATCGTTTTCCTTCTCTTATTCTCCCCATTCTTCCCTCTTACTTGCTTCTCTCTCCCTCTCCATACCAGACTCCTTCCCAATCCATAACTTTAACCACCTTACCTATACATACGCGTACATACAACGCGCGTCATTTTTGGAAAGCGGTCAGGAGCGGGAAGAGAGAGGTTGGAGGTTCGGGTTCTTGGAGGTGGTACCGGAGCGAATGCTCGAGATCGTTTTCTGTTATTTCCATATTTCAAATTTCAATCTTGAAATTCCCGGCTGGCGCATTGGCTCGCGCACGCGTACCTACCTACGTCTATCTCTATACGTATGGTAAGTACGTTCGTGTAGGATAGTAAGGGGTAGAACGAGCGAGATAGATAGATATCGAAGGAAGGAAGGAAGGAAGGAGCGAGGAAGAGAGAGAGAGAGAGAGAGAGAGAGAGAAAAGATGGTCGGCAATCCATATATGCAGATCCGAGATTCGCACGCCGCTGGCTTCGATTCCCAGCTCGAAGTTATTATCACATATATTAGACAACTGACCCGTACACCCTTCTTTCGTTTCACCCACCCCTCCCTCTTACTACCATCTCTTCTCCCTCGCTTCGACCTTACCCTTCTCTCTCTCTCGCTCTTCCTCTCGATCCAAGCCGTACTTTCTCTCTTTGTCTCTTCTTTTCCTTCTTCGTTCCTTCACCGTGGTGTACCAGATACAATATCGCACCGACTCAGCCACGCGGTTATGGTAAGAACCCTTTATTGTTTTATATTGTTTCCAGGCATCCTTTATTATACGACTGACTTCGCCCTTCCTCCCGCATAGGAAAGGGTAGCGTGCCTTGCGAAAGGGGGAATCGAAATAAAATTGCGATGGACGTGCATGAGGTGGGATTAGGTGTTGAGGTATATGCGTGTTTTCTCCTACGCCCTCGTGTTACATCTCCTCGCGAAGGTGTTGGTGAGAACCTGGCTGCGAACCTTTTTTCATTTTAATTTTCGAGGAATTACCGTGATTATTTAGTACGTACCGAGGGTAAATACGTGGAGTTCAACGGAAATATTTCAATGGATTTTTAATGCGTACTTGGATTAAGTCGATTTTCAAGTAGATATGCGAGGGTACGTAGGTTTTGTTTCGAAAGCCGTGAGAGTTAGATTTAAGGGTTTTAAGCTATCCAAATATTTTTCGAATTAAACGAGCTCTTTGTTTTACGGTTTCTTATTCATTTTGTCACATAATTCGTTCCAGTATCGTTATCACTGATAATTATGCGCTATTGGTTAAATTGAGTTTTGTTTTTGTCTCGTATATTTTATAAGTTATTATTATTTTTAGAAATTTCCACGATAAATCTGGTATCGTCAATTTATTTAATCAATGGTAATTTACTTGACCCTCTCGATGTGTAATCGAAAAAGGTTTTTCTCCTTAATTTATGACGAACCTTTGATAAGGGCTCGGTGTAGGCACCTGTACCGAACGTATAATATAATATCAGTAATCGATGTTCTATGTGGGTATTTTAAATAATCTTTCAATAATTATATTCAAGCAGAACAGACACGCAGCTGCCTAAGAAGTTTGAAAGCTTACATTTAACTCACATTATGACACACAGATGTATGTATGTAAAAGGGTACGTTGGAAATAATTTTCACCGACAGTACGTACGTACCTACCCCTTAATTATTATCGTGTAACGTACTGGCTTTCGCAGACATAATAAAATTTGTTAACAATATAATTTACTACATACTTCGCTTTAGCTGCAATAGTTATCACAAAATATACTCCAGGCTATTTCAACAGTCAGATTCGTAACGCTTACCGGTCATTTCGACCGTTCAAACAATGCTCTCGTAAAAGAGAGACAAGGAGAAATAAAAAAAAACAGCAAGAAGGGTGAAGAGAGAAAACGATCGCAGCCGGGATATTCGACGACGATAATCGATTAGCCGGCACTCTCGAGCCGCGACCGCAATTTGATCGAAAATCGCATCGCGTGGAAATCGGCACGCACACGTTCTTCGCGGCCATCTCTCTCTCTCTCTCTCTCTCTCTTCACCTATCTGGTCTCGAATGGTCTCTCGTATTTACCTTGTGGTTTTCGATCCCAGCTTATTTAAATACAAATTACACGAGGCTGCTTTGCCGTAGCCCGATCCAACTCGGCTATTATCATCACCGATCTTCTCTTACTAGAAAGTGCTACGGCACACTCCTTGTGAAACGATCTCCAATCCCTTGGCGTATCTATCGACGATCATAATCGCGCAGCGAAGTGCGATCGCCATTGTCGTTGAGAAAGTGAGATGGAAATCGAAGACCGCAGATCTCGAAGACCCGATCGGCAAGTGAACGAATCGAATAGAGGTTGAGAACCCTTGTATCGTGGGCCTGTATCCTGCTCTCTTGGATAACAATCATTATGCGATCGTAATCGGCCGGGATCGTCGAATATGCTCGAAGCCGCGCGTGTAAAATATCATCGATATCTTCGAATGGATCATCGGCGACGCGATAATCCAAGAAAGCTCGAAAGCGATGATGATGATCGATATACGCGTAGGATGTATGGCTTGAGGTTGGCTCGTTGATTCAAGGAATATTTCTTGCGTGAGAATCATTTCGGTTAGTCGATCGCTCTACCGGTGTTAGGGTGTTGGTTATGTTGCGGTCTCGAGATTCCTCGATGTTTCTGCGAGGAGATACGATTTGTGCAATTGCGGGTAGATAAATAGTAGTTAGAACGTAGTTGCTTGGCTAAGTTCATGAATAATAATTGAAATTTAGTTGTTTAGTTTGGTTATTAAGGCTAATAGTAGGAATACCATACGCGGGACCTGTTTATGGAAAAGAACGAACAAACAACGTCGTTAAATAATGGAATGATTATAAATGATGTTAACGAATGAAACATTTAGTAGATTAACGTTACGTTTTACTCGAATGCCAAGGCATAAAAAGTTGTTTTGCTCGGTAACATTACTCATTGACTATATACGAAAGGACGGATCCTATTATCATTATGAATCATAATATTACAATATCGATCATCAATCACAAGGAAGATCTCAATGGACCGGTAACAAAGAACGTAGCGTGCGCGGTTCCATTTTAAAAAAATACGATTAAAATCGTACAAAACGATAGGACTCGCTTGGCTCATAATCGCCAAGCGAAAAGGGTCGTCGCGATGAAGAATCGTTCCGCTTTTCTGGGATACAAGGACGATCGGAAGAAAAAAATTATGGGAGGCACGACCTCGATTAAGGCTCGGCGATGCGGAGAGTGGCTCTTTTCTCGTTCGGTTCAATCTCGTCGTTGTCGTCGAGGTCAGAGCCGATGTTCATCGAGGGAATACGGCTAGTTAATTCGCGATGTCCCGGTATATCCTAGGACATACCACGTGACATACTACGTAGAGTACGCGCAAGACACAATGGCGACCTCTATGGATCTCTTTCCTTCCACCTCCTCCTCCCTCGCCGCCGCCGCCGCCGCCGCCGCCGCCGCCGCCGTCGCCGCAGGTCCCCGTGTACCTTCTTCTTTCTCCGGCCCTCACAATGTGACTCGAGCGTGGCCGCCCTGGAGTCGGCCCGCCTCGACAAAAAGTTAATTCATTTTCAGCGTTTTTACCTCGATACAAGAATATTACACCGGCCAGTGATTCTCAATCCTTTTTTACGGGGGAACGTTCGTAACTTTTCGAAAATTTCTTTCTTCGTCTTTTTTATCCGATTTATCGCTATCGATCGGTTAATTTAATTATTACTTTAATCTCTATTAGTCTCTCGTAAAATAGACTTTAGAGAATATGTTAGGAACGAGATATCGAATCACAGTTTTATTATAATTAATATAATTCGTATTCGGGAATCGCTATGTACGATATATAAAATGAAAGTTGACAACCACTGCTCGTAAGATCGTCGCACGTCGCAGTTTTACATATTCTCTGCCTCGCTAATTAAAGTAATTACTCAAGTCCCTATTCAGGACGAAAGAAGTTGGAATTGTAACGTCGAAATCGTAAATTCGGTATCATCGAGAACTGTCGAACTCGATTCGTCACGACATGTTTTGCGATAATCGCGAAACAGTGATTAAGTTATTCCTACTTCCGTTTGAGGAGTTTTTTTTATCTCTAGCCTAAAATAGCCTTCTATAAGCGCTATTTTTTATAATAATGTTCGCTTAGATCTTTGATACACGAACACCGATAATTAATTTATTCTTTTCACTTTTACAATTTAATAGATTAAGTTAACACTTCTGTCATTTTCACTTTTATATTTGAATTAACGCGTATTGATTTATACGACTGACTTTAGAATGATCGGTAATTTGAATTTACTAATAACGGCAAGTTATTGAAAATTTGCTTTCAATCTTTGTACGAGTATTAATAAGGATTTATCAAAATGATTTGTGCAACCGATGATTTATAATGTAATAGGTAAATGCAGATTATTAATTCGAGAGAATATTAAAAATATTAATTTAATGCATGAATTAGTATTATTATAGCTATCCGATGGTAGTGTTGACAATATTCATAATTTATCTTTGATCATTGTATGTACATATTTTCATTAACGATACTTCGGAATATAAATATCTGTGGGATTAGAATTACCGACTATGGTTCAATTTTTTAAATTCATTAAAATGTTTCAGTAGCGTTTAATTGAGCTAATGCTCGTGAAATCCATCATGCGACATAATTTAGTTTCTTACACTACTTGGGTCTGCTAGTATAAGAAGCAGGTGTGGGCGACAGATGGCGTCGTTTCCTGCTTGTAAATTGAATGTTCGTGGGATTTGTTAATTACCATATGTCACGGCTACTTGAGTTTCTCATCGTTTTTCAAAAAAATCTTTCAAAATGTGTATTTCAAATTTTATAACAAAATTGTGCAAATTTTAATAGCTATTGGTAAAGCTATTGGTAATAGCTGTTGGTAAAATTATGACACGATATAATATAATAAAATTGCGAGCAATAAAAGTTAGGACGGTGATGTTATTGATATCTTATCGAAAAACGTGCAACATATAATAAACATGTTATAAAATCTTACAGCAGCTATTACATAATTTGAAATTCGCATACAACTTATTCTGTAATGCTTGACAATAGAGTTTCTTCATAATGCTTCCGACGATAGTTCAGTTGTGATCGAACTTTGTTTCAGTAAAGGTCGACGGATTAACCCCGATGATAATTGTGGTTGGTAATGTTTACGATGCCACGAATGCACGGTTTTTTAAAGTAGAACTGCGCCTGTTGAAAGGGAAAAACCATCGTCATCTTTTGATTATATGATATACTATCGCGATCGATGTTAGAGTGCTTATCGGAAGGCATTTTAGAGTACTGAAGCCGTTCTTCAAAACGTAGAAGTTTTAAACATTCGACATTAACATTCGTATTTATGTCAGAGAGAACTTACATCGGATGATCCAGCACGAGGTTTGGCAAGAGGATGAGCCATTGGATCTGCTAGAGGTTTGGCATTCGTTCCACAAAATCCCAAAATTGTGATTATAGCAACGACTACGATTAAGATCGCGCTTTTCGCGATGAACATTTTCTTCGCTTTTGACATCAGCTAAAATACTTACCTACTTGCTATGTAGTCGTATTCGCGTTACTTTATATACCCGCTAGTATCTACATTATGGCCGGATATATCGAAGCAGTTACGGAAAGTCAAGGTTGGCGAATACACGTTTTTCGTGATTCTCGAGTATTGTAAAGTACGAAATAACAAACTGACAAGAATTTATTTTCAATAGTTTATTTCATCAGCCAATGATCGTATCAACAATTCCTGAAGCTTTATAATCATTTTAGGTAGATGATTAGCCTACGAGAGATGCCAACAGCTTCGGCTAAAATCATACAGATTAATTTTACTTACGAATCAAAATGTTCGTTTCATTTAATTTTTAATGCACATTATAAGAAGTACGCATATGTGCATTTGACAACAAAGAGATCTTTCAATTTGAATATTTGTTGAAAATATCGAAGGAGTTCGTACATTTGTAATAAAATTATAAAAAAACTTACGTTTAGAGGTTTAGGGTTGGCTTCAGGCTTAGCCAAAGGAGCGGCTTCAGGCTTAGCCAATGGAGCAGCTACAGGTTCGGAATTTACTCCGAAGAATCCCAAAACTGCAATTATCGCAGCGAGTAATACGAAAATTGTGCTTTTCATGTTGAAATATTTTGTGCTTCGTTACTCTCGAATGCAATTCTTTTACATACTTACAGAGCCATCGAGTGGCCTTATATACACGCTAATATCTTCTTTACGAGTTGATATTTTGTTATGGTGATTTAACTAAAAGATACCTTATCGAAGAACACGGAATTCTACATTTTTCAAATATTATCTAATACTTAAAGTTTGACAAACGTCGAATTTAATTATTTCTCCGTAAAGGAATAAACGAGTAACATGGTGGAAGTAGAAGTTAGTCTTGTAGGTAAACGGAATTCAGTGTATACGTGTACATACAAGTATCATCTCAGAGTACGTGCAATCGTGTTACTTGTAGAATTCGTATTGTTTAGACACGATTGGATAGGAAGTATGAGATGTGATATCGGCGATTGTGCGACGAAGGTTTCATCTGGACACTTCGAGTTGACAAGTTAGTCGTAAGTAGGTCGAGTGGATCGTATATGGCACACAATTGGACGTTTATCCAATTGTAAGTTAATTTTTGTTGAACTAAAACAATCTGACTACGACGTAATCTAATTCCATAATTTTATTAGCTGAATATAAAAATAGCGTGTATTTATTGTTGTTCCGTATACGTTGTTTCTTCGTGTTACAGCAATATACATATTTTCCTTATCGAAAATTTAAAATTCGTGATTTAAACATTCGCTTATGTCACGTAGCCATAAATCGCTTTCCAGTGCTCACTTATCGCTATCTATATAACTTTTACGATACCTCTTAAAAAAGCGCTTCTTGGTTATATAACTTTTTCGAAACGAAACGCTAGACTATTTTTAATTCTTGTTATTTAATTCACAGTTGGAGCTAGATCGAATCGTAACAAAATATTAATACAAATAACGTAATTAGCAAGAATGAAATTCCGTATACGTT
>JAIFRP010000010.1:1023298-1034711 GCA_032403825.1 Odynerus spinipes | reverse complement strand
AGAGAGAGAGAGAGAGAGAAATAATGGAGAGTCGGACTCTCTCGGGAGAATCGTCCATAGTAAGAACAATCGAGTGAGCGCGAAGTGGTTCGCGTGAGAGCGAGCACTATGTAAAAATGACCGCTTCTCGCTCGAGTAAGATTAACCACCGGTGCACCGCTTATAAGGTTTAATCGAATTAATAAATCAAGTCGGGGCCTCCGTCGGCAAATTCGCAGCTTGATATTTTTATTTCGCAGGGAGGAAGAAGCGGAAGAGGAGAGCGAAGGTAGTACGATCTTCGGGAGTCCATCGAGTTCGAGAGACCGATGCCTTCCTCGCTTTTGCTCGAGCTTGTCTGTCCGTCTCTGTCAAACCAACCGGCCAACTTCTTCTTCTTCTTCTTCTTCTACTACTTCTTCCTTCCTTTTTCTCTTTGCTTTTTCTTTCTACCCACTTCTTTTTCTTCTTTTTACTTTTTACTTCTCGTTCCCTCATCGAAACGCAATTTGGCAACCAACAACTGCCGCCGTAAAGACGAATTCATTGGAACGCGTTTGCTAACGCGTAAATAAGTAAACCGACGATTATTTCGTTTTCGTTTATTCCATCATTCACATAACGCTACTCGATTCCATTTCGTTGGTGTTGCAATAAATACTGCCCGTTTTAATAAGAATACGAGACGATAGAAAAATGTCGAAACGTACGGCAAGATGACAAATTTCCGATACGTTCTTTCCCCCCGAAAAAAGTCGGAACGTTTCATAGCTCGATAGCCCAACAAGGGGCCGTAACTTTTTCTTCGAGTCCGGTCCTTCGGACCACTTCCAACGAGAAACTATTTTTATCGTGATGTAACGTTAAGGTTTGCGTGCGAGTCCATTACCTGTAATTGTGCGAATAAAACATTTATGCGCGAGAGCGTAGTGCCAGGAGAGCAGGGCGAACGCATTTATACAGTAGCAATGAAACATTTATGAAACTCAACGTACCGTGTGACGTATTTATTGCACTTCGAAGTATAGAAAGGCGTAATATTATACGCGATGTAGACCGGACAATGACGCGCTAACGTTATTTCAAGCGGCCAACCGAAGTCGAGATACTTTTACGAAGATTCGGAAAGTCAAACTTCGAAAGAGATTTGTTAATGTGAAAATAAGCGAAAAGGATCGAAAAGGATCGAAAAGGATAATGAGAAAAATTAATTTCCTAACGAAACAGTAGCCCCGTACTTATTAATTTACCGTTCTAATCGCTCAGACTTACCGCGTTAGTTTTACCTATATTACACTTATCTCATCGACGTCCTTATTAAATTTATCGACTAATTTTAATCGGCACTAATTTCAATTGTATCAATTTCGCCATTTCGTTCACCTCGCGAAGATATCCGTTCGACTTTCGAGATAGCCTCTCTTCGGAGGCACCCGCTCTTCGCGCGCGTACACGCGTTACGCGGGATCCATTCATCAACCCCGTAACATCGCATGTTGCCGTGCGCTCAGCGGGGGTGAGTTAACGCGCAGCAAGGGCGCTGCCCTCTGAACTCCGGGAGATTCCTCACCGTGCGAGTAAATCGCTCGATTTCGTCTTCCACCATCGAGTTATCGTTATTGCCTCCGATTGTGTTCCGATTCGTAACCAAAGAGCTGTCTGCTCGGAAAGGAGGGGGAGAAAGACGGATAGAGGAGGTGCGTGGATCGGAAGAGAAAGAGAGATAGAAAATAAGGGAAAGCGAGACACGAAAAAATAGAGAAAGAAGACGACAGAGGAGGGAGGATGTGACGGAAAGATGGAGAAAGAAAGCGGAACGGAGGAAAAGAGAAAGGGAGAGAAGTTAAAAAAGATAGAAAGAGACAGACAGAGAAAGTGAGATACAGAGAAAGAGAAAGAGAGTGAGAGAAAATTGGACAGTACTCGGTGAATCCAGACTATGGATAGAGATATACTGTCTTTCACGACTTTTCGTCCGACAGCTTCTTTTTTATCGCAGGCTGGATCTCCGAACACCCAAAGGGATTTTTGGCTTTCCTTCTGATTCACAAGGATTCTCTCCCTTGCTTTTTTACGTCGCATTATCCCTTCCTATGATCGTCAAGATCCGTTACTGGATAGGTATCCCAGAAGGGGATGCTTATCGATGTCCGGTATCGAAGCTTCGATTCGTAAGTAGTTCTTGATAATGTCGAACGACGTGGTAAGGATTGAAGAGCGGGAGGGTGAGCTTTCGTATGGTGAGGAAGGTGAATAACGATTTGTTCTTTTTCTCACTTCGATGATACTCTTTTATCCGTGACGCGTAATGCTTCACGATGAATGTAAATGCAGCGTTGGCTTTTTATCATTTTATGACATTTCTTAATTCTTACCATTAGAGAACTGGTCATCAGAGAGAAAGAAAGTAAAAAAGGGGAACTTCCTTTCAAAAGTGTCCATAAAATAATTTATTTAGAAAAAGAATGACTACGATAGCCCTTCGCTTGTTTCCATAGTTGATTATGAAGACTGGATTCAAGATCGAGTTGACTCCAGGTGACCTTGGATAGCCACGAACACTAAACGTACATACGACAGACAGCCGTATGGACTGAGAGCAAACGAGAGGGAAAGATAGAAAGAGAGAGGGGATAAGAAAGAGATACAGAGAAAGGGAGAGAGAAAGAGAGAGAGAGAGAGAGAGAGAGAGAGACTGGACCACTAACAGAGAGGCTGTATGGCGTCTCTGATTGCCCATTGTCCGACTAATAAGATATTCTATCATCTCTCGTCGTGCCGTCGGCGTCTGATCGTTTCAAAGGAAAGGAATCCTACCACGGTCACGTGTTGACCAATCGTGACGTAGATTTACCGTAGATCGACCAATCCCGTGTCCTGACGTCACCGGTGACCACCAGCGCCATCTTCTGTCCCTTCCCTTGTTCCTAATCTTCTTTTTATCCTGTAAATGAGCTCGGCGTAAGTCAACCGATAAATAATACCCGACTTCGCGACCAGCTGCGAGCTTTAATACTGCCTGTGTAAAAGTGTAATGGGGCCTTAATTGAACCCACCCAGGACATCCACGGACGTTCCTCGCGTTCATCGTCTATTTATACCCACCTTCGTTTGTTCGTTATGCCGGTGTACGAAAAATTTTGGACGCTCGTCGGATACACAGCGTTATATATATATATTTTCTGTTAATTTATTTGCTTGTTGCTAGTGTTCGTTGCTGCGTGGATTCATTTTCCGGATGATATCCGTTAAAGTATTATATCTTGAGTATTATCCGAAGAAACCAATAGACTTTTAACAAACTTCTATACATACAAATACAACACGCGTTAACTGTGACTCTCAAGATGATTAACGAGAATGACGAGCTCCTGATTTCTCAGAATGATGCCTCGAGATCTGACGCCAGCATCACCTTTTGCGATATTCATTTTATTCCACGATATTACTCACGAGCAAGGTAATAAACATATAAAATAAATGACCAATTTATTCATATAACTTAATACCTCACTCTAGTCGACATTTTTTTTTTTTCTTTCCAGGCCTTGTCCGGTTCTTTTTCTTCTGTTTTAAAATTGAATCAGTGCTGGATCGGATGGACCTCCATCAATTTGTTAAAAAAGGAAAGAGATGTCTCGTTAAAACGGCCAGTCCTTAGAGTACATCATCGGATCGGAGAAGAAGAGTAGCTTCTTATCTTCATCTTTCTTCTCTCTCGCTCTCTCTCTCTCACTCTCTCTCTCATTCTGGTCCAATCGGTTCCCTTTGTCCTCCTCTCGCGCAAACTTTCGTACCGAAGTCTTTTTCTCTTCGACTGGAATCCTTTTAGGGCTCTTCTTCATGTTCGCGTGCCTCTCAAGATAACCTGCAGGATATTCCGTGCTAATTGAGCGATAATCTTCGGTAATATTTATAATCCTTTTACTTTTCGTTCGTATGCTGGTTTCTTTTTTTTTCTTTTTTTTTAATACCCCACCACGGTTGTTTCCACCTTTTTCTTGCTTCTTAAATTCCCGATACTTCGTGCTATCGGTATTCTCCCTCTCGACCTTCTTCTCTTCCTGCCTTTCGAAGTGAGACTCACTTTAGATAAGGTCTTGACAGACCGCGTTAAGATAAAGGGTCAAAAATCTTGATGGATTTCAAACACGATGGTGTTAGCTGTAGCGCTCGAGGATATCGGGCTTTTATCTTTAGTGGTCGCGTGTTTTTCTTGTTCTTGTTTTTTACCGTCGCTATTTGTATGAATTGTGATCTTGACGACTACAACAGTTTTTTAAATATCCATGTTGCGATCGGCTGAGATTGCTCGACGATGAAAAAGTTTAAAAAATCATTAACAAAAGTATAACTTTTCTACTTTTACTGCCGTTAAATATAAAAGATATAAATAATTCTCCCTAAATGAATAGTTTGACTTTGACTAGATCATTGATCCGTTTCTTCCATACCTGAAGATGATCATGCAACATCAATCTAATCATCGTATAGTATCAGAAAAAAGCCACGAAACGAAATCCACCTCATCATATTATCCATCCCAGCAAACAATTTTCTTGATCCAGAAAATGAAAGAGGAACGCCTTGAGGGTCCCTAATCGTCATTTCTCGAGGAAGAAGACTTCCCCTAGCTGGGCCAAGATAATAAAGAGAAAGAAAGGGATAGAAAAAGGAGAAAGAGAGGGAGGAAGGAAGGAAGGAAGGATGGAAAGAGAGTTTATCGTAAGCTAGCTGACAAACTCGCGGACAGAAAAAGTGGCGAATCGGAAAGCGATTTTCTCCTGAAGAAGGAGAATGATAAAATCTACTCTTCGGAAGACCATTCGCGTACGATCTTCGAGAGAGCTCCGCACACACGTACGAAGACTCACACACACACACAGGTGTATTTGGACGTGGATGTAAAAGGGTTGGTCGTCACAGTTACCTCGTCGTCGTCGTCGTCGTCGTCGGAGTTTCCAATGGGTGGGGAGAGGGGGTAAGAAAAACGGGACGATTCAGTGAGATTTCGTATAAAAGCAGATCGTTCGGGTAAAGAAAGGACCGAATCGACGAAACGTCGAATTGAGGACCGCCCTAATCGTGTTGAGATCTGCTCCTATGGTGTGATGCTGCATGGCGTGGGTATATGGCGTACTTAGTCTACGGGACTCGGAAGAGAAAGAGAAGGTGCTCCGGTTGACGGGAGGGAAGGGAGAGAAGGATCCGTGGAAGGTCAGAGGGATGGCTGAGTGAGTGAGTTCACGAATAAGAGAGGGAGGGAGAGAATGAGCGAGCGAGCGAGCGAGCGACCGAGGAGAGGGAGAAGAGAGAGGGAGATTGCTGACGGTGGTCGAGAGAGTCGATCGAGCGTGGGTTGCGGGGCAGGCTAATGCGAATATGCTGTCGTCCAGATAGAAAGAGATACCCGATAGCGAATCTGTGTCCGACACGGATGTCGAATTAGCTTGGATTTAGGTTGCCCGGGGAACTGACAAATAGTTATTGCTTGATTAGGTGCCGGTACCAGCGGCACCTACCCTACCGATATACTTCTTCGACGCACGCCCTTTTCTCGTTCGTCGGGTTATGCGCCACGAGTTCCCTCATTTTTTGCTCTTTTTTCGCTTTTTTCACAAATCCGAGGGCGTATACCACCGCTCTCGTCGATTCTCTGCTAATACCCTACGAAAGACCTAGATATCGAACATTTTTTCGGTTCTGCCTCTACTCCGATTTTTATGCGTAGAGTAGTTGGTTCGGGTACGAAGCTTCGTTTTTCAAAGAGATCTTTCAAAGAATTTTTGCTGTTTTTATGAAATCGAAGATGTTTTATTAGTTTTCTTTTTTGATAATATTTGAAAAGTTAGGAATCAAAAGCTTTGTTGCCGAAAAAAGACCAATAATCATTTCAGAGAGACAAGAGAAGCACGTTAGCTAAAGTATCACCATTTTTCTTTCTTTCTTGACACTCGTAATCCGTCTCTGTTATACCTGTAACAATAACGTATAAAATTTAATCCCCTCTAAAAGCAATCCCGCGGCATTACGCCGTAACCCTTTGCAGAGTCGTCTTAAAAACAGCATATCCTTTCGAAAGCACGAGGAATCGTACCGTGGAGTCGAGTTGACCCTACGAAAGGGTCAAACCCGTAACAATTTCCGGTTTCGGGGCTCACACTCGGACCCGATGATTATTCCGGACAATTGAAAAACATTTCGTAGGACGAAATCGAACATGGCCTACCAAACCATACGAGTGCACAAATGGAAAATTGAGATAGATAGAGAGAGAGAGAGGAGAGGGGGTAACGCCATAGGGAGGGAGATTGCAGCTCGAGCCTAATTTATATGTTAATTTTCTGAGCAAACGAGTCAGTGAGGTATTCCGCGTGATCAGGATAGAGTATTTGATCTCAATCTCTCTCTCTCTCTCTCTCTCTCTCTCCTCCTCACATTCCATCTATCTATCTCTCTATCTCTCGTTCAATTCGTCTCATGAGAAGTTCGTCGTACGCGAACGTATGCGTTGAGTTCATTATTACAACGATGACACATGGGAAATTCTGGTAATCGTTATATTTGCTATCCTGGGATCACACGGACACGCATAGAATCATTCAGTGGTGAGAGAGTATAATGACGCGAGTGTCGTCATTCTTCCTAGTGCTGATTACCTTGCCGCAAGAAGGATTTCCTCGTTGGCTGTATTCTTTTTTTAAAAAAGGAAAAAAGAGAAAAGGATCCATTCACGAGGATAAGGTAAACTAGACCAAGAATGACGATTCATGAATTTGGAGTACGGAGACGTGCTCCTTGGCACTGGACTGATTAACGCATACAAAATACTGATATACCGCTTGTTACTCTGTTAATTAGTACTCTGATTAACGGCTAATTACGGGAGACGGTTAATAACGCGCAGATATCGCCGAGTATGGATCGCACAATGGGGATTCCATTGAAACGACTGTACGCATTTGATGAAGATCGTGCTTTCGACATTTCTATTCTATCGCATGTTTGACATAGAAAGATTTCTATTAGATACATCGTATGAAAAGTATGCGAATATTATTGAGGATTTTATTTCTGAAATAAAACATAACGAGGCACGCATATATGTCCATCTAGTAGTCCAAAAGTTAAATACCCACGATCCCACACGTCCCTATATATTTTTTTTACTACTCTTTATGTACCCCTTCATTTTTCTTAAAAAAAACAACCCTCCTATATCACAATCTAATTCCTATAATCTTCTAACACCAGTATCCCTAAATGATCCAGTAACTGTTCACGTGTCCGAAGATAAACCAGAAGCTGTTGATATCGGTCTACCAATAATTCGAGATGCCCAATAGGCAAACGAAAAAAAAAGGAATAAAAGATAATCTCAACCTGTACACGCGTGTTGATCGGTACTAGCGAGCTAGGGATAAAGATAAAGATAGAGATAGATAGATGGATGGATAGATAGATAGATAGATAGATAGATAGACGGAGAGAGGGAGAGATATGGTGGAACGAAGAGTCCCTCGTCCATAGACGACAGCCGCAAAACCGCCAATTTTCCCGATCGTATACCGGGAACCGAACGGAATAGTCGTCGGAGCGACGAGCGACGGGCGACAACAGGTTGAATTAATTGACAAAGATAGCATTTTCCGCGTCGACGTGCCTACCTAAACGCAAATATTCGATTGCGTTCGGCAGGTCCTAGGGTCAGCCTCGGTTGACGAAGGGAAGAGAAAGGGTTGCCCGTGTGCGCGTGAGTGAGCCAGAGAGAGAGAGAGAGAGAGAGAGAGAGCCGGCCCGCGGTTCGGTTGATCGAACACATTTTAATCAATTCCATTAGTCCGGCCTGTAACCGTCCACACGGATATTTCTACGCAAGCTAGTGTATGTCTCTCTCTCTCTCCCTCCCTCCCTCTCTCTCTTTCTATCTATCTCTCTCCAACTTCGTATGTGGGCAGGTAGAAGCGATAAAGAGAGCGAGTGCGAGAGAGAGGGAGTATCGGCCGGTTCACGAACGACGAAGCCGTTGGTTGCTGGTTCGCCAGCGACGTCATCGTTTCGGTTTACACGCGCCAATCATCGACCGACTAATTGGTTGGTACTCCACGACCGATTCCGCGCTCCATCGATTCCACCGACCGTATCGAAATCACACGCGTTTTCGTGAGAATATATCGCGATTAATGGCGTTACCGCGAATTCGCGCGCACGAGAGAGAAAGAGAGAGAGAGAGAGAGAGAGAGAGAGAGAGATACGTTTTCTTCTCCCAGAGCGGACCTCCATTGGGACTTCCAGTTTTTCCTTGTTGGTAAAAGGACATATTAAAATCAGTTCGTTGAATTACGATAAGCCTGAGAACAATGGAAATTTCTCTTGACGCGAACTCGACGGACTCCCCTGCCCCCACCTCGTCCGCTTTTCGCATTTATTATACATAATTTTCCGTTTACTCGTTCAGCCGTGTCAAAGAAGAACGACCCCTTAAAACTTCGGACGGCCGTTTCCGATAAGTTGCATCGTAGAACTCCCGACGAAGTTTGCGCCCTTCAAAGGATCCCTAATCGTCCTTTTTATGTTCTCACCATTTTTCACTGTAATAGCAGCACGAATAAAAATCGAACGGGAACGACGCCGTATGGATCGAGCGAGATTTTTTTTTATACATATTATCACTTGAACTTACTTCCAATGGGAAAATTCATCTATATCGGAAGTTACATAATCTTTTTTCTGCAAATATTACTTTTTATTTAGTGCCTATAATTTTTATTCTCTCAAAAGGGTTTTTATTCGATACCTCGTGGAAATATTGCAAAGAATGATCGAAAACTTTAATCTAGCGAGTGGGGGAGAGAGAGAAAGAGAGAGAGAGAGAGAGAGAGAGAGAGAGAGAGAAAGATATAAAGCGGTAAAGAGAAAGAAACGAAGCGATGGTAACGCGAAGGAGTCGGCGGTACGAGGAAAGGACGAAGAAAATAAGGAAATAAATAAGATAGACGTCGCGAAGGCAGACCGTGAGTGTCGCTAATGAACTGGTCTCTCACGTCTCTCTCGCGCCTGGCAAACGGCATCCGGAGACACACACTCTCTTTCTCTCTCTTTCTCCCTTTCTTTCGCACTCTCTTTCTATCTCTTTTTCTCTCCCTCTTTCTCTTTTCTTTCCTTCCTCTTGCAGCAGGGACAGTACGCGGCCGGTCTTCATTATACTCGCCTCGTTGTCGTTAATTGCACACGCACCTACGTAATCTCGCGTCTTCTCTCACTCTTCCTCTCTGTGTAGCTATCCTTGTTTTTTTCCTTTTTTATTTAGAATTAAACGACATGGACGAAATAGGTTGATAAATTCATCATATTCCTCGTCTCTCTCTCTTTCTCTTCCTTTTTGTGCAGCTATCTTTTTCTTTGATATTAAACGATATCCAAGAAATCGGTTATTAACTTCGTAATTTTCTTGATCTCCTCCGATCTGTTTTTCGCTTTTTCTATTTAAAAATATCCAGGGCAATGATCAGTCGAGAGAATCGTCGCGAGTTGTCCAATCGATATTCTCGAAGTTGGAAAAGAATCCTAACTCATTGTCGGATATCTATTCAAAACTTTCTATTAGATAAGTAACTTACATATTCCGCGCAAGAACTTTCCGTATTCAAATTTCGCATTCGCTTTGCTTTTACTTAGAGAAATTCGACCCCACTTCCAAACAAACCTTCCCGAGGTAACGTCGCTTAGGAAGCGTATTAATCAGTCAATCCCGAGGGATTAGATTTATTAAGAAAGCACACGATTCCAGGAAACTCACCATCCAATACGACAGGACTCCCCGTAGATTCTCCGAATGAGAAAAGAACAGCCCTCACCAATCGAGAAAACGACGAGCCAATCAAACGATATCCCACTACGTCTTTGGAGGAACAGTCAAAGGAGTTTCTCAGTTGAACGCGACGCGAGCCGCGTACAGTCGAGGCGCGCGGTTACAAATCGTCGCGAAGTATCCAGTTCCAACCTGTTACGGACGCTGAAAAATCCTGCAGGTATCCGTGCGCAGGAATTTCCTATCAATTAGGGACAGGTTTCCATGCTAGCAGCGAGCGACGATGTTAGTCGGTAGTGGGGGGTGGAGGCCGACGGTGCCGTTGCTGCTGCTGCTGCTGCTGCTGCTGCTGCTGCTGTTGCTGTTGCTTGATTTTTTATCCCTTTCTCCCCTTTCCCTTCTCCACCCACCGTTAAAGACGCGACCCTCTTCCTCCTTCCTTCTCCTTCGTTCCTATCCTTACACCCTGAATCCCGATTCTCTCTCCTTACGTATATACAGTTAACCGTTTAAGAGAACCGGCCGAGGACATAAAGATTACTTAGGTCGTACCTCACTCTCGTCATTTTCATTCCCACGGATGTTCGTGAATGAGTCCATACCGTTAAATCCCCAACGTGGAGATCGTCGGTGCGTCTTCTAGTGGTATACGTTGGATTAGGTACATGGAATTCTTGAATGAGCGATGCTTGATCGTTAATTTCTTGTTATTCGTTTTGTCGAGTACATTGTTGTAGTTAATTTATAACCGGAGGTATCATCGATGGATGGTACTTAACGCGTCGAGGACGGATCACGAGAATCCTCGAGCTGCAACAATTTTACATTATTCATGCTGCTATAAAAAAAAAAACAACACGTACTTACTATTCGCTACGCGGCACAAATATAATCAAACACGCTTTTCCCCAACGACATTTCGATGCAACATCACCGTTATCGCGGGAACGAAGATCGAAATAAACTTCACCCGTTGATTTTTTTTTCTTTTTCCTCCTCCTCTTCCTCCTCCCATGGGACCCTCTTTTTTGCTCGCTCGAAGAAAAGGAAGGATGGCGAATGGAGGAACGATTTTTATCTCGGAGCATTCGAAGCTCGAGACTCGAATAAAATCGCGCGCGTAAGAGAAGGTCGTTCGTTGGAGTGGCCCCGCCTACTTACCCTTCCCACCATCGGTACAACGTTGACGGGGTTCTCCAGGGGCAAAGAATGAAAAAAAAAGAGAAGAAAGAAGAGGGCTAGGATTTCCATGCGGTTAAGGGGGTATATGCATGAAATTATTTTAAAACGGCCGTAGAGCGAGAGCGTTTACTACTTGATACGATATACCGTCGGTTATCGTTAGAAAAACGCGCACGCGGCGGAGCAGCGTTAAGGTGTAGTGGTGGGGGTAAGCAGTCGGCAGTACACCGGCAACAGCACCAGCAGCAGCAGCAGCCTCTTTCGCTGGCGCAAATTAAACCCCTTGCTATTTAATTGGCTTTTAATTGGCCCAATGTAAATTATAAATTAATGTCCCCTTTTCATTAAGCGGCCTGAAATAACCGTGGCTTTCGTCGTTCCCCGGTGCACCGGGAGAGTGGAATTCTTCAAAAGAGAGAGAGAGAGAGAGAGAGAGAGAGA